>OZ005652.1:315132651-315370151 GCA_963930645.1 Salticus scenicus | reverse complement strand
CTCTTCATGGTTTAAATGTAACAACAGAATTCGTATTAATATAATTTTAAGAACAGTTTTATGAGTGTTGTTTACAGAGTAATGCAAAAGGATGATGTATACTATCTGTCCTTTTTTTTTTCTTTTTAATTTTAAAGGTAAAATGTAGAAAAGGTGACATAACACTTTAGAAAAATAATTGCAAAAATATAATTAAATTTAGTTTCAGAAGAAAAAATAAATAAAAATATTTTTGTTTTACAGCAAAACTAAAATTGTTTTGTATTTTTATTAATTGAATAACTTTATATCTTTGTGTATAATAAGAGCATAAGAAATGATCCCGCAAGACATGAAGAAGGAAAAGCTAAAGAAAGATAAATATATCACAGAAGGAAGAATACTGTAGTTAAAATGTTTGAACAAATGAAATGAAGTGTTAGGAAAAAATGGAAGAACCAAAACAGAAATCAAAGGGAGAGATTGAAGAAACAGAATAATCTTTGAAGAACATCTCAGAGATGATGCACCTCCTGATACACCTCGTTCAGCAGCCATAAACATCACACTACCACAAATTAATCCATCTCTGAAAACAAAACCATCTGTATCATCATCTAGCAGACTAGAAAGTGGAAGAAAAATGTCGAAAAAGAAAAGTGAAAGGCTTTGTGAAGAAAACAAAAAATTGGTTAGGAAGCTTGAAAAACACAAAAAGTATGTGCAAAGATCTAAGGATGTGAAGTCAAAAAATAATACTACTGATTCTGAAAAACCCAAGAGAAAAGTGAAAAAAATTATCACAGAAGGAAATTCAAAAGAAATTGAGAAATGTATTATTTTTGGCGAGGTTATAAAAAAGCCAATAAAAGAAAGTTTTAAAGGCGCAAAATCAAAGAAGAAACTTAAAGAAATCCTCGAAGTTTTAACAGGAAAAATAGCAAGGAAATACAAGTGTCTTCAACATATTAGATCAATCACATAAAAAAAACAAAGAAAGAAAGAAAGAATATGCGGAACCAACAATTATTTTCCTGTTATTTTCATTTTTCAAAGGAATTAAAGTAAAAATATTTGTTGATTATTTTCTAAAACGCAAGTAAAACAATAAGGATGAAAAGATACAGCTGCAAAATAACTTTCAGGTTTGGATATTTATGTGTCCACTCCGTGGTCAGTGATGTCCGCTCCGTTGACACATTAATTTTGAAATTAATTAATTACCAACCAAAAAATAGCTAACGAGATAGCTCATCAAGTAATTTAGATTCATAGTTGTCAAAAAGGAATTAAGGAATTTTTTCAAATTTTTTTGGTAAAATTTTTATATTTTCAAATTAGTCTTTGTTTTCTACCCTTTAGATTGGCAATCACCCAAATACATTTTTTTTTCTAATTTATACAAATGATTTACTAAAATACCATGTCGAGAACAATTGCTTGAAAGCAAATATATTTTCTCTAACACTTACAGAAAATATTTTTTGTAAGGTATTATTTTGGGTTCCAGTTTTTCAATCAGAGATTTTGGTATAGGTTGCGCGTTTTATATCCCCTGAACACGAAAAACAAGTTTTTAGCGATTGATATGTCTGTCTATCTCTTACTAATATAAAGTAAAAACAACAAAATCGCTGAAAATTCAAATCCGGTATTTTGAAGAACATATGGTTTTGATTTTTAACCCTTTGTATTACCGTGTAGCATTTCTACAAAATACCAAAAAATCAAAGTAATTTTTACAAAAAGCTTTTAAAAGCTGATTTTATTGACTGTCATGCAACAATAGAGTTAACACAAAATGTTTATAAAATTCCCAACAGATGGCGATATTTTTACACCAGTGTTTAATTTAAGAAGGGAAAAAAAAAAAAAAAATCAGATGTAAGTTTTCTAAGCGTAAACAGTTTACATAGACCCAATTTGTGAAAAATAAAACAGTTTAATAGCCAGCTTTCGTCAGAACAAAATTAAGAGATTTTAAAAATTTTCCATCTAAACTAAAAATTTAAATAATTCGAAAAAAAAATTACACCATTTTGCACGATGTTTCAGACATCCAACAATCACTTTTTGTTTATAATTGTTTAATTTTTTGTATGATGCTTTTAAAACTAATTTTTATATGCTTCAGATAACATATTCAAACTTCTGGGTAAGTATTTTTGAAATCTGACATCTTGAGGTATAAAGGGTTAAATCCGTGTATAATCGTCCATACAGTAATATTCATTTTTCTATAAGCGGCCCACCAGCAGCCGAGTGGTTCTGCGCTCAAAGCTTATAAACGTGAAATGCCAGGTTCGATTCCAGGTCGCGCTTGTCGGCCTAGCCATTCGGAGTTTTCCGTGTCTTTTCTCCGAAACTTGCTTAAATACAGGCTAGGACCCCTTAGAAAGACTTCCACGGAAGGCACTCCCCACTCAGGCCTAGGACCCTAGTGCAGTCAATCAGCCTTATTCCCAAATACCAACACCCTATAAGCGATGATAAGTAACGTATAGGGATGGTTATTATTTTAAAAGTCATATCCCTTGAAAATTTTTATTTGAGATCGGTAATTTTCAAGAAGTGGTATGGGTAAAAGTTATTTAAAAAATCTGAAATAATTTAAAAGCGTAATAGCAACCTTTCATGTTTAGAGATTGTACGTATAACATTAGAACGAAGGATCAGGGAAAGTTGTATTACAAATAATTGTGTGTTATGTAAACCATTTTTATTATATTAATAATTATATAAAGAACAATATGAATCAATTTTAACTCACACATATTTAGTTTAGACAAATTTACAAGTTAGATACTAAATAGATACAAATTACTTAAATGCTTACACGTTGAAATTAACTTTGTGTCAGAGTGAGCAAAGTACGGATTGGGTTATACAGGTACCTATTTTTTTTACGCCATAAGGCTTTTTTCCAATAGGCCAAAACGTAGATATGTTGAAGACACTACACATGTATGTTGTAGTTTTACAATTTAGAGAAATTAGTACGAGTGTCACATAAATTTATTTTATCAACATTTATCGCAGTAATAAAATTTTATTAATTATGCTCCCTAAGCTAAAATAAAGTATAATATTTTAATTTATTTTCTTATTTTAAATGTCTTCTATATTTTTCTTAAAGTAAAATATATTATAAGAATTTTACTATACACTATTTTACCTAAATAATTTTACAATTTTACATAGATTTTTTTTTTAATATAATCCAATTTATATATTTATAAACTTAAGATTAGAAAAGCAATTAAAAAGCAAATAATAATGTTAATAATGAAAAGGCTGTTTTTAGTCATTTATTTAAACTACTTGAAAACGACAGTTTTAATGGTAGTTCTGTTTTAATGAAGGTATTTAATTATATGCGTATTTCACTTTCTAATGATAGAGTAAAATTTTAAGTATAGGTACATTACACTGCCTATGAAACTTTAATAGCAGATAAAGGCAGATTGAGGAATATATTAATAATATTATATAGTCATTGGTATTTATTTATTAAAAACGTAATCGGAAGTTTTAACTGAAAAATTACTAAATATGGAATCAATATTAAATTTATATTGTACGTCAGAAAGTTAAATCCAGAATTTTCTGTATATGTAGATATTATATCATTATTCAAATTTTAATTTAACATTTTTGTGGTATTCTATCTTCTTTGATTATTTTCCTGAGATTCGCGATTAATGTATATACATATATATATATATATATATATATATATATATATATATATATATATATATATATATATAATGATTTATTAAGTGTAGTGAAAGCCAAGCAACAGATACGAGATCACTGAAACCGCAAAGACCAATAAGAATGAAATAGTGTTTTTAGCTTTTAAATTTTAAAGATTAATAACTATCACTTAATGCATTCATTTATTTCATTTCAGAAGCAACTAGATCGATTAATCGTTTCTTTACTTTTAATCTTCTCTTTTCACTAATATTCGTTTTGGCAAACTGTTTATTTCTACTATCTCTGTTGGAATCGGTTACATGTGGACTTATTAAAAATACTTATACCATTTTTGAATTATGATTGTGTTACTGTTTAATCTAATTTCCTTTTTTAATTTGTTTTAATGGAAGATAGAGACTTGAGTTGTATATTGCTTGAATTAGCTATACAGCGATCCGAAATCTTGCATAATGCTGATAGAGATGCAAGTTTCCAGATGAGTGAACATTTCTGGTTTTCAGCATTTAAAATTCTATTTTTCATTTCTCGAATTTTCTTTTCTTTTAACAGATGGTTAATTTATCTATATTGGGTTATATTATTGGTTAATTTCTTTGGTTAATTTATCTCTTTCCATTTATATTATTTGATGAAGATGATCTATTGGATTGATGGATTATGCAAATTATCTGCTCGTTAGGCGTATGTGTTATGTTTGTTTCATTTCTCTTCTACGTAAGTACTTTAACATGTTTTTACTACTCAGTGTACTTAAATTATATTTTTATTGTGACAATAATTTTATTCGAAATACATCTCATTTAAAATTTCATATGTTGGTATTTTCATCTATCTTTCATTTGCTGAGTGTCATAAAGGAATTAAATTAATCAAATTATATATATATATATATATATATATATATATATATATATATATGTATGTATGTATGTATGTATATAGGTGAAGCTGAGAAAGGTGAAAAACATTTATCAGGGTATAAAATACACATATTTAAAGAAACCAAATTTATTAATTAACAGCCTGCAAAACAAACCACACAATAAACTAACCCAACAAAAATCTTAACAGAAAAACTTAAACTGAAACGAAATTTATGAAATTTTTTTAAAAGAAACTTAAGAAAGGAAGGAAAATGGTAGGCGGCAAGACTTATGACTTGCCTGTGGGGTTAAACTAGTTTCACTATATATATATATATATATATAAATTTAAGTAATATTTATAAAAGAATGTTTTAATATATATATATATATATATATATATATATATACACGTTTTTTTCCAAAGAAATACATGTTTGTTTCAAATTAAAAAATATACATGAAACATTCTTGTATAAATTTTGCTTTTATTTAATATATACTGAAACAATTCTTTTAACATTGCTGATATAATTTCTGATTTATCATACATTATACACTCATTTTTCTTTCGTTCATCATCTTGAAGGGAACTTCTAATGCTGAGCAAATTCTTCTCAAATTATTGATCTGCTGTGATCAGTGAACAACGCAGCCAAACTTATTTAAATATCAGCATTGATTTAAAATCATTAAAAATTCTTGATAACAGATTCCTTTTGAGAAGTACGATTTTAGTAGATTACAAATGAATTTAATATAAGTTAACATGCTATGGAAAATAATTAATTTTCTTAACTCAAAGCCACTGATTTCCTTGAATGAGTTACGAGTTCAAAAAGCAATATGCAACAGGTTTTTTTAGGGATATGATTCCTGATGTTGACTTTTATAATAAATAAAAATTTATACTGAACTTTTTGAAATTATTACATGTGCTTTAATAAATTAGTTTTATTCTATACAGTCAAAATATAAGGAAATATTAAATTTAAAGGAACTTGTACATTGAATAGATGCATTGATCTCTCTCTCTCTGTTTTTTTTTTTTTTTTTTTTTTACTATTTAAAAAAAAAAGTTTTTAGCAACTAAATTTTACTTTTTTATTACTAACGTTTGTGTTCGAAAATTTTGCTATTTTGTCAATTGTATGTTAAACGTTTGCTGTATATAAGAAGACAATTTTTAATACTGATATTTTACTTATTCACCAAAAATTCTCAATATTTTTTTTAAGGAATGAATAAAACACGAATTTTATAATGTTAAATAAATCTTCTTGTGTCCTTCAAAAAAGCACTCCGGCTTCTAGCGTCCGTAAATATTTTGAGAATTTTTAAAAAAATGATACATTCAAGTTCACTATGGAATGTTCCCTATTTAAAATGGCATTTATAGGTCCGGTACAACTTGTTTGTGTACAGGATAAAAAAAAAAAAATGCATTACATTTTAGGAAAGACATTTTTAAAGGTTATATTTAAAAAAAACTTTCTACTAAATCATAAAAACATTGACAAGCATTGTTAATATTCTAAAATAATATTTTGTATAGAATATGATATGATTAAATTTCAGATTTACAGGGCTGCACTAATATATTCGGATAGATTAAAAGCTGTAATTATAATCTAACGGCTTCATTATCTTTTGCATTATACCTTTTTAACACTTTCCAAAATGCCTAAGAATGATTTCAAAAACCAATTAGACTATCTGTTTATTTTTCTGTTTTTCTGTTTGTTGTGTGATAACAAAGGCTAAGAATACTAAATGTAATACGATACAAGAGTTACGTACAGTTGGAAAGTGTTACTAATCAATGCGTACTGCATGATTTTTCTTTCTTGTTTTTTATTTTCATTCAATCAATGTGTAACATCCGTAGAATCGCCCATTTCTTTTTCTTTTTAAAAGAACTGGAATTCTGTTCATTCTATCTCTCATAACTTTTTGAATTTAAACGTTATTTGTTTGGGGGTTTTCATATAAGTTGCTCAATACTTCTGGCTATTAAATTATGCAAATGAAAATTTTTAAAAGCTAGCGTATGCGTAGTAAAAAGTTATTTAGTGAAAATGCTGTGTCTATTGTAATATGCCAATTTTTCTGATAACGGTTTTGCACGTGTTTAATGCCCTACGTGTTATAATGAAAAATGTGGAAATATTTTTGCATAAAAAAAAAAAAAAAAAGTTATATCTCCATGAATATCTGTCGTAGCCTCATGAAAATTTATACAGATAATAAAAACAATCCACATAACCACATGCTACCTCCAAATCGCATTTAAAGCCTTAAATTTTACAAGGTGATTGAAAATATTTTGTTTTCTGTTTAATTTTTTACTGGTTCCCTTTTCCTCCAGGACACAACTTTTGCTGAAATGTATGAGGCATAACATGTTTTTACATTACCAAAGTTTGAAGATGATTCCTATAGAACTTTTCTAGATATTTGACAAAACGTCTGAATTCGAAAATGTCCAAATACTTATTAGTACATACTGTATAAGAGCGATCCCCCAAAATCTATACAGTTCTTAAGACAATGAATTAGAACATGTATATAAATTCTCAGTTCAAACGGATAAGACATTTTGACACTATCACACTTTAAATAATTTGAGCCCATAAGCCATAATATATATATATATATATATATATATATATATATTGTGTGTGTGTGTCATTGCACTTTAAATAATTTGAGCCGATAGGCCATAATGATAAAGAATTTTTCTTTGTGTCCATAAAAAAATAATTTGTGTCCATATATATATATATATATATATGTATATATATATTTGTGTCCTTGTACGCCCCCCCCCCCGAAAAAAAAATATATATATATACACACACGACATTATTTAGTTATTTAAAACATGAAAATCTGACATTGACAGATTTTAATTTAGTGCCAGAGGCCTACTGCTAAACTTGTTAATATCGACAAATTCTTCTTTAGTTAATTCGTGACGATCTAAATTGCATGATAAAGTTTTCATTAAATCAAACCAATGTGTTTCAGCTGCAGATATTGTAACAAATAACGTTGGAAGTCCAAACTGTCTTATAGCCGCAAAACAACGTTTTTTTTCTCTTTTTCCCAATGAGGGGGAGGTGTGCCTTGGGGGGGACTCATGTCAAAGGTGTGCCTTGGGGGGGACTCATGTCAAAGTTGTACCTTGGGTGGGACTCATGTCAAAGTTGGGATTTGGGGGGACTCATGTCAAAGTTGGGCCTGGGGGGGGACTCATGTCAAAGTTGGGCCTTGGGGGGACTCATGTCAAAGTTGTACCTTGGGGGGGACTCATGTCAAAGTTGGGCCTGGGGGGGACTCATGTCAGAGTTGTGCCTTGGGAGGACTTCATTCAATAAATCCCCATTCAATAAACCGACTGAAATAGGCCCTTAGCACTATTAAGAGTGTATTATAAAAATTCGACAACGCTGTACCGACTGAAATAGGGGTACCTTGGGGGGGACTCATGTCAAAGTTGGGCGTGGGGGGGACTCATGTCAAAGTTGTGCCTTGGGGGGACTTCATTCAATAAACCGACTGAAATAGGCCTCTAGCACTAATTAAGAGTGTATTATAAAAATTCGACAACTGTACCGACTGCAATAGGCCTCTAGCACTAAAAAAAAAAAAAAACTATACCCAGATTTCAAGCGTATTTGCAGCAAGTTTGATTTTTCTTGACATTATCTTGCTATTTAAATATGACGCGACAAATTTGCTGCGAAATTGGAGCAAAGTAGACAGAACATATATCTATCATTCGTTTTAATTAATATAAATATTTCTTTCCCCCTTCACACCGTTCATGCTGCAAACTAAAATCGCTATGTACAGTCGGTAAAAGAAGTGTCCGGACACTGCAAAAATTTCTATGTAAAAAAAGTACACTTCATACGGTTTTGTTAAATAAATCCTTATCGAATCGTGTTCTTACAGTGACTAAGAACAGGTTTCGACAAGGATTTATTTAACGAAACCGTATGAAATGTACTTTCTTTACATAGGAATTTTTGCTAGTGTTCGAACACTTTTGTTACTGACTGTAAGTATTTGAAATTCAGTTATAGTATCTGATACTGAAGAAGTTCCGCAACGTTGTTTTCCTAGTGTTGCTTATTGGGGGAGGAAGCGTGGCGTTGTCCACGAGGCTTTCAAAATATTCGAAGTCTTGTGTTGACAAGGCTTCTGTGAGATATGTGCTATGTTTATATATTTCTATGCGTATTTGCAAATAGTGTGACGTAACAAGAATCTGAGTTTGCAATCTGTTAGCAGTTGGTGTGACATGACAAGTTTGCTTGTTGCAGTTTATTTGCAGTAATCTTGATACGACAATACTAACTTTTCTACTAGTTTGTAATGAATTTGTAGCAAATTTGATACAGTAAGAGTGCAACTTGCACGACAAGTTTGCTGCAAATTTTGCGTATGGTGATATCGGAGTTTGCGTTATCTTGCTTCAGTCTTGTTATGAACTTACAAGTTTGCATCTCTGAACTTACTGCAAGTTTGTTGGCTTACAAAGCAAGGTTTCTGCAGTTTTGCTGAAAACTAAAATTGCTATGCAGGTAAGTTCTAAATTCACTAAACTCTACACGGTTCATGCGACGGTAACTTATAACAGGTATACATTTTTTCAGCTCAATCAAATAAGGCATTTAGACGCCATCGCACTTTAAATAATTTAGATGCATAGGCCATAATGATAAAGAACGTTTTTGTCCTTGTAAAAAAATTGTGAGTACTAGATTTACCAAAGTCAACAAGGTTCGTGTTTCGGTGATCTATAACATACTTACCAGCTTTCAGCTTAATCGATTAAAGCATTTAGACGCTATCGTGTTCAATCACATACATACACACACACATTGAAGAAATAAGAAAAAGAAATCGAAAAAGAAGAAAAAGAAATCGAAAATGAACTCATGGGGGCTTGAAAACGTATCGACACGCCAAAAATACAATGTCGAATTTTTTCATGATTACATTTTTTTTATATTTTTTTATTATTTTTTTAACATATGCACGTTCGGAAAATAATAATTTTAGTAAACATACAGTATATATTTGCACTATATTTGTTATTTCGGTAGGAACGCCAGACAAGAGTAATAGAATTTAATCGAAACATGTCGATTTCCTATTTACTGATAAGAGTACGAATATTATTTTTTAACTAAATTTAAATAAAGAAATGAAAAAAAAACTTTTTTAGTAGCTCTAAGTTTTTGAGGAAGACATTTGTGCAAGAGAAATTATTGGCACTCTTTCAAGAACCTTCATTCACTTTGTCAGACATCTTCTGAAATAACCAAAATCAATATGAATACTAAACAAATAAGTAAATATTACTAAGTAAATATTATTTACAAGTTAATATACTTTTTCTTTACTTAAAATAACTAAAAATTAACCTTGTAATGTAACATGAATATAAACATATATAAAAAAAAAAAAAAAAAAAAAAAAATATGCTGTTTACTTATTAATTAAGAAGCATTGGAAAAGGTAATCTAATTTTTATCTCAATATATTAACACACATTTTTTCCATTCCTTAATCATTTAATCAGTATCATTTGTGGTATCTATTCAAGATAGACATGACTGTGGAGGTATTTCAAATAGAATTTCATAAAATAAACCTTTCTGTAGCTTTATATATGGAGGTAAATTGAACAAGGTAAGAATCCATTTGTTGATGCGTGCTTCACAAAGCACGATAGGATGTACATTTCCCTGTTTTGCTGATCTCCAAAACTATACAATCATTTGTGATAATCAATTGATCACGATTATGAGGAAAATTAGAAGTAGATATTTAAATCTGAAGACGGCTCTGATCCTCAAAAGGATTTCAAATTTTGAGGACAAAAAGTAAAAAAAAAAAAAAAAAAAAAAAAAAAAAAAAATGCGAATTTGGAAACAGTCTATGAATTTCGGGGACAAATGGTCACCTTTCTCAAATGTGATTTATTTAAAATAAAATTCACTCATAGATTTTAAGAGAATGGTTTTACATGCTTTATCTAGTAGATTCTAAGTATTTTACGATGAATAATTTTAGATTTATATTTGTTTATTTTGTAAAACAGATATATGTTTCATACAACTTAAGTCAACTTTTACCAAAAGTTGCTGTAGAATACTATTTTGCTATTTTTCGTTAAAAATTTGCGAAAAGAAAGGCCAGAGGTAAATTTGAGTTAAAATCAAAGTAATTATTTCTTATTTTGTTTTACACTAATATGTTCTAGTCACCAAAATCTTATTTTATTTGCTTTTGCAAACAAATTCACGCAGTAAAAATTGCTTATTAAGGTTATTATTTAATATAACTGTATTCTATGGTCTGTGCAGACGATTTTCACTGCAGAAAGCGTAATATTAAAGGTTGAAATAGAGTCAATATTGTAAGCTTGCAGACAATATTTCAGGAAATACATTTTTTTTTTGTTAAAAATGGAAAAATAAGGTGGACAACTTTTTTTTGAAATTGTCTTGACATAGATCTATAGTTCGACTATTCGTTTCATAGGTACAAGTTCTTTTAAAAAAATCTTCATATAGAAATCCCCCCCCCGGGGGGAAGTATATTTCCTCTCATGCTGGGAAGAATTGCTCTTAAAAAAAATCATGATTGACTATTATTACTATAAAAGTTTTTTTTTAATAAATTTCACAATAATTGGTAATAAAAAAAAAAAAAAAAACATCGTGTACATACTAAATTTCCTCCTATCATACCATATAAAAAATAATAATAACGGGACGCCAAAGCCATATTTTAAATCATATTCGTTCGCCAAAACTAATTATCAAATGTTTAAATCAAGTTCTAACTAAACATAAACTTATATTGAATTCCTCCCATTGGCTCTTGAGGTACAGTGCCCAAAAAGTTTTGGTAACACATAGGCATACAGAGAGATATATTTTTTCTATAAATGATCATCTCGTGTCTCAAAACGTATAAATACATCGAAAACTAGAGGTGATAATTTTCTTCAATAAAATAGCATTGAGTTTCATGCTTTATAATGTTATTGAAATGCTTTCAAGAGAGTTGTCAGCCATTGCCCGTAACATATTAAAATCCTTTTGTGCACACTTGTATTGGATCTAAAATATAATATACACAAAAAATATATATACAGCGGAAAGTAATACATATATGAAGGTAATAATTTATTAAAGAAACTACGTGAACGTATAACTATGATGTAAAACGCATAGTTTTTTGTACTTAATTTAAATTCTAACAGCTGACGCTGGTCTGAACAATCGTAATACATATTTTGGGTATAAATTCCTTGACTCTCAATATGTAAAACCGCTATCCCATTTTAGTATTCACTTTCTTCTCGCGTACGTTTATGGGGAACTCCAGACTATCTTTCCCACTGCGTAGTACTAGTTCAAACTAAATTCCACTCAACCAACCAACCAGAAATTATTACTTCCCATTTTAGTTACGCTTTTAATACTGCTATTAAATAAACTATTAATGATTTATGGCTTTTATTTAGTGCTATTTTATAATACTTCTATTAAATGAAACTATTAATTTAATACTGCTATTAACTACGCTTTAACAACTGCTATTAAATTAAATATAAAGATACACGACGACAAAGACATACGGTATGCGAGTGCACGTAATGCTCCCACAGGAATCGAATAAAATCGAATTACAGAAAAATGTTGACTAAAGAAAAAAATCGAATCACGATTTGCAAAAAAATTGGAAAATTTAACATGATTCAAGGAAGTTAAAAATTTAAATAGATTTATCTAAAAATGACAGCATAAGAACACAGAAAATCAATAATAAAAACAAACATAGAATTTAAAATCGTATAGATTGCTCTTTTAATAAATTAATGCCAAACTTTATTACGCAGTAAAATTTTAAAGATATAGTTTACATTCGGAAATAAAAAAACCTGAATCGTAAACTACCAATAAAAGTGATCTAATGGTTTTATCATGTCATGTTAAACTAGTATGTTGTGATCACCACAAGACTTTCTTCTATATAATCTTATACAAATTTGCACTGTAAAAATTATTTATTAAATTATTTTTTATTGAAATAATTTTCCATGATGAATGAAGACAATTTTCAAAGAATTATATCAGTAAATGCCGGAAGAAAGTCAATTTTGTGGTAATATTTTGTGCCAACAAGAAAAATGCGATTTTTTTTTTTTTTTTTTTGTTGTTGTTGTTAAAAATGGAAAAAAAAAGAAAAAGAAAAATTGATAACTTTGTTTTAAATTATCCCAGATCTATGGTTAAACCATTCATTTTAACGATATTGACGAGTTCTTTCGAAAGATACTCATAATGAGAATTTACATCTCCCGGAGCACTCGTCCCCAGAAGTATGAAGCGATGCTATTGCATGCAATTAGTATTATCAATAATTCACACTAATTTTATAATTATGAAATAACTTTTATTATATACATTTATACGAAATTTTGTTCTCATACTGCCATGTTAAAAATATAAGGGGGGGGGGGAATGGGATCACAGCATCACTTTTTGAGCGATTGATCCCGAAATGCAATCAGCGCTAGTTTAGGCCAGGGTCCAACGAGATACCAAATTTGATTATATTTTGTCCTCTAGTTCGTGAGAAACCGCGTACACAATATTTGTGATACACACACATACAGACAGACACACAGACATACATTTTCTAAAAAAGTTAAATCAAGTTATATATATATATATATATATATATAAGTAATAAATAAGTAAATAAATAAATATTTATAAGATAATACGAGAAAGTTTCGCATTCTACTCTATCTAATGTGAAAAAAAAAAAATGACATTAGAGCAGCAACCCAAAACGTTGTATACGAGCTATAAACAAAACACTATTTATACTAAAGACTATAAACTTATTTTACATGGTTCATAAATATCTGTATCAACTTTCGAGCCATTCGAATATTTTTTGTGTCCGCTAACACGATATAGACACACTGTAAGAAATGACCATAAATTTATTGAAATATTAATCCAGAGCTCCTGTCAATTTATAGTATTTCTTTGTTAAAATAAATAATCGATATTTTCAAGCTTTATATATGTATTCTGTATTTTTATTATTTAATTACTCAATAAGAAATAAAAATGAATGTTTTCGTTTTAGTAATAGCATCTAGGTCACAAATAAATCCCCGTCAGTAATTCAATAGATTAATATTAGTCATTAAAATTAGAGATGGGATAAACAGTAATAGGTTACACCGTGCCATACTTCCTTTAACAATAGGTTCTTGTAACATATTATTTTTATAACATATTACTCTTTAGTTTATATATGGCTAGTGTCTTTCTAATCCTTTTGGGATATACAATTATGCATGTGTCCTGCATAGTGGATGCAACTCATATTTTTGGGTTCCAATGTTTTCGAAGAGTAATCTTCACTTTATTTAACATTAGAATTTCTGCAATAAAAAAAAAAGAAAAAATAAAGAAAAATAAAGAAAGAAAAATAAAAGAAAGAATGAAAAGAAAACGCTGATACGAAATAGTGGTAGAGTTAAAGTTTTACTCAAACGCTTGTTCTAATCGTGTAAGTATGAAATTCTGTTAAATCAATTCATTTAAAACAGAATAATTCAAATAATATCAAGTAACATGTACACGAGTGCCGTTTTCTGTAAAAAAGAATCCTCATATTATAAGCCATATAATTAAGAAATAATTAAATAATAATAACAAATCTTTAAAAAACATGTTTAAGCCATCCCAAATGTTAAACTACGGAGTAATTGTCTCTTTCGATTTTCCGAAGAACTTGAACATTCCAGATTGACAAGGAAATTAATATTTGCAATCATACTTAGAAAACAGTCACTTTGAGTATGTTTTCTAATATTAGAAACATTTCTTTAAAAATATAAATTTTTTTTACAAAACTGATTGAATAAAATTATTTATTTTCTCACGCACTTAATTTTAACAAACGATCATAATTAACTATCCTTAATACCACAACAAATTTATTCATTTTAAATCATTAAAAATAGTCACGAGAAAAAATCAGATAAAACAAATAAATAGATAATCAATTTTCTTATCAAAGTATTCTTGAATAAACTCAAACAATATTCTTGAAGAAACCACAATAAATAAGTGCTCTTTTCAATTCCAGCTGCTACAGGCGATTTTAAATATAAACAAACACTCTTCATTCTTCCCCTCTCCCACTCCACACATCCTTTTTAAACACCATCCATCGTCTTCCCAAAGTTACTAGCGTCTTCAATAAGCCCGTAAATCTAGCGAGTGTATTCCAATTCCCTTCCCATTTCCCATGATACAATAATTAACATCAATTAATCACCGCTAACCTCTCTCATCATGGCTGTTTAAATTAGCTTCATGAAAATATTATTTCGTTAAACGGTAGTATTAAGTGTTTTCGACATTACATATCATGGGCATAGCCTATACTAATATTTAAATTAAACTAATATACTAAAACATCCAGTCTAGAATAATACTTTTAAATAAAATATTAGAAAGATGTAAAATAATCAAAGCTATCACCTATTTCAAAAGAATATTCGACTAATATATAATCTACGAAGTTGAATTTCACTGGCAGGCTATACTAATATTTACACCCTAACAATCGGTTTAGAATAATGCTTACAACAAAATATTAGAAAGATGTTAAATAATCAAAGAAATTACTTATTTCAAAAAATTATTTGACTGATATGGAACCAACGAAATAATTAATTATTATTTATTTAACTCGTTACATGAAAGCTGGTGAAAATATTTCACTGTTTCCTTTATTTCCTGTTAACGAATAACTTTCACTCCAACAAATAATCTAATTTCTGTCTGTGTTTTATTGGCACATTGCCAGAGTTATGACTCTCTCTCTCTCTCTCTCTCTCTCTCTCTCTCTCTCTCTCTCTTTGTATGCAGAGATAAAATTAAAGTGTTATTTATTTAGTATGAACTTTTCAATAATATATTACGATGTGAATGGCTTCTTATGGAATAACAGTATTATTTATTATATTACATGAAATAACGCCCATCTCTAATTAAAATGCTTAAATAAAATAGATTTTTAAAATCTCCTTTCATTTTTCTCTTTAATTTTACATACTATAGCAGTAAATTTCTGTTAAAATTTTTAAGTTCTGACACAAAAATCTTTTTTATGTCTCATCGGGGAAGCAAGTATTAACATTTCAGGTTTTCGGATTTAGGTTTTGGTTAGAGATTATAATCTACCGTCTACAGTCACTTTTGGAACATTTAGACTCAAAAACTTTTATCAATACAAAGAAATTACAAATAAAAAATTCCCCCCTTCTTGAAAAAAAAAAAAAAGTTATTAATAACTGTAGGTATAAGTTTCTTATTTACCTAAAACAAAAAACAAAAAAGGGAATTTTGATTTAAAAAAATGTTCTGCGTTCAAAATTTGCTTTGTTTTTTAAGTATGCATTAAATATTAACGATAATGTATCACATTTAATTACGTCAACACACTTTTAAAACCTTTTCCTGAATAGTGCTTTCAAATACAAAAACTTAATGTTTTATTTTTTATTCAACCTTTTAAGAAAATATTTCACAAAAACAAAGAATGAATAAAAGAAATTTTTCTACTTCGATCAATAAATTTTCAGTCGATTTTTCTTAAATTATTCTATTTAAGAAAATAACTTTAAGTTACATGATGTAATCACATCATAATGTAATCATCATTGTAATCACAGATCTCAATGCTTGAATTGTGTAAGTATTGAATGACGTAAATCAGTTAATTTAATTTTTTGTATAAAGTGGTCTCCAAAAATTATAGTACAACATGTTTTTTCATTTTCTTCTTTATCACATAATTTGAATGAAAGGAACATAGGAATATAAAATTTGGATTGCATATTATTTAACAAATAATTAATGAAATTTTTTATAACTTTAACATAAGTAATACTTTTTGAATTGTTATAACTTCAAATTTTCCCAAAAATAAGTTTAGGAAGAAATGAAACATTTAAACAAATTTAGCAAAGATAATTAAATAGGAAAGGACGTCAAAGGTGAACTACGGATAGATGAAGGTACATAAGTCTTCAAATATTAAATTAAAATTGGATTTTTCTTCCTAGATTTACTTTTCTTTTTCTTCCAAAAGTGAATCTTTGGAAAAATATAATTATTAATTTCTAATCTTTAAGCATGATCAAACTAATAAAAATGTCAATAAATAATTTTAAAACAAAAATCTCATCTAATTATCATGTTCATATATATTTTTTTACTTTCTTCTATATGTAATATAGAGAAAGTATTGGATTCGCGAAAATTTCCGACCTCCGTTTTTTGACGGATCTACACGTTTTGGGATGTCCTGAACACGAATTGATAGTTTTTAGAAAATGTCTGTCTGTGCGTCTGTCTGTCTGTCTGTATCATTTTTTTGTGGACGCTGTATCTCACGAACCAATGAATGAAATTTAACCAAACTTGCTATTTAGTTGCACCCTGACATGAACTGGTGCCCATTAGATTTGGGGATCAATAGCTCAACAGGTGGCGCTGTGATCGCATTTTATGAAAATTTTTAACATGGCAGCATCGGACAAAATTCTGTATAAATGGGCATAATGAGAGTTATTTTAAACTTGTGATTGTAAAATTAATATGAATTATTGATAATAGTAGTAGTTAACTAGGAAAAAAAAATTGTGCATGGGGGGGCATCGGTTCCCCCCCTGGGGGGGAAGTACCCCCCCCGGGGGGTTAAATTTTGAAGATGAGTATCATTCGAAAGATCTCGTCAATACCTTTAAAACGAATGGTTGAACTATAAATCTGTGATAATTTAAAACAAAGTTATCGATTTTTTTTTTACTTTTAGCCAAAAAAAAAAAAAAAAAAAAAACTTAGAAAAAAAAAATTCGCATTTTTTTTTTTTTAAATATTGTTAGTGATTGAATATGTATTAATTTTTACAAAAAAAAAAAAAAAAAAAAAAAAAAAAAAATTCTTTTTTTTTTTTTTTTTTAATATTGTTACTGATTGCATATGTATAGGAAAATATAGAAGAAAGTCTTGTGGTGGCCACAACATACTAGTTTCAAAAGTTATTCACAAAAAAGAAAAAGAAAAAAAAGGAGGAGAAGAAGAAGAATGGTGAACGTTAATTTTTCTGATTAATTTGTAAACTCAAAAACCCCTAAATCTGAAATTTTATCAAAATCTTTAGTTTCTAAGAAAATCAAGTCTCTGGCATGTTTCACCATGGGTTGAATAAGGGTTAAAAGTGAATATTAATTTATGGGAAGAGGAGGATAAGTGAATGGATTTCTGATCTCAAGAAACCCTTAACACAAAGTTTTTATCACAATCATTAAGTTCATTTTCGAGAAAACCAAATTTCTGCCATTTTTTTTTTTATGGGTGATGTGGGGATTGAAAGAGAGCGCCTTTTTTCCTGATTATAAGTCACATAACTTTGTATTTGAAAAAGACCTTAACTCTAAGTTTTTACGAAAATTGTAAGAGTCATTTCCTAAAAGACTAAATTTCTGCCAATTTTTGAAATGGGCGAAGTAAGACTTAACAAACAACACTAAATTTCCCAAAGATGAAGATATATCAAATGGGCTTATCATCTTAAAAAACCCTTAACTCTAATTTTTTACCAAATTGTTAGATATATTTCTAACAAAAAGCTATTTTCTCCAGCTATATTTCTTCCAGCTATTTTCTCATATTTTGTAGCTGGCCGAGAGAAGGTTAAGAGGAAGCTTTAATTTTCATAAAGATAAGAATAAACTTAATGGGTATTTCTTATTTAAAAAATCTTATTCCAAATCTTTTTAATAAATTTATTATATCACTTCCAAACAAACCATATTTTTGCCATATTTAGCAACCGTCGTACGGAAAAGTTCACAACTCTGTACTGGTTGAGATCTTTTAAAAATTTAAATAAATCCAGATTCTGTAAAGTTTTTACTATCTGGTAATTTGAATAAAATATCTCGTAATTAACTTTATACGTTCATAGTAGGTCGAGATTACACATTCCCCAAACCATGGGGCAATGAAAACACGAAACACACATTTTCCATATTTATTTTTTTTAAGTGGCACATTGCCAAATTATAAAATTCTCATATTTTCTCATATTTTCTCAGAGTCAATTATTTGTAGTCTATTCGAAATAATTTTCATAAGTATAATAGGAACTGAGCAAAATAAGGTCAAAGTCGAACTATGCCAATACATTGTTACACTTATCCCACTCCACCCTACAGGATAGTTTTGTAAGTATTAATATAAAAATTCAGAATATTGCTCAGCTGATAGTAGTCTGGATGGATGTTTAATTTGCCAAACTCTATTTGCTGAAATAACACAAATAATTGTCATAAGTGACCTGTTATTAGCCTACTGAATGGAATTTGAGTTCTGTGAAAACTATACCAAACCATATCTGTCTTTGTAGAACCGACATAAAGTTTTCTCAGTGACTGAGATGTTTTGGTTCTTCCAACATGTTTTTTTGGACCTTGCACCTGCGTCAAAGAAGCTTAACTGGTAGAAAAAATTATTTCTGCTGATAACTTTTTTTTAAATAATAATTATGAGTGGTTAAATCACACTTCATTTGTTAAAATAAAATAATACATTTGTTAAATTTATGCAAGCATCATTATTATATGTACTTTATAAAAGAAAACGAAGGAGGAAGTGAAAATATTATACATTAATATTCATAACTTTCATTAAAATTATTTACAGTTTTATTCACAAATTTATTTAAAAAGGTATTTTAATCAGTTTTTTTTTTTTTTTTTTTTTTTTTAGTTACGGAAATTTTGATTTTGTTTTAATTTTCACATTTTTTTTTATATAAGTGAGTGATTAATCCTTGTTTCAGTAACGTAATTTTATAAATTACAAATTGTTTATTTGGTATTGTTCAGTAAATAAATATTGCACCATCGCAGATTTACATAGCAAAAATGTGGAATAGTAAGCAAAATAAATAGAAAAATATACAGCATAATCACAAGTGTGAATAAACAAAAAATTAGCCGTCATTGTTAAAAATATGCAGACAATACAGTTAACACAAAGACATAAAAGCGGAAAGACATGATAATGCTTCAAAGTTGTAAGAACTTCAAAGTTAATCAATCAGTCGAGAAGATAAGGATTTATGCCTAGCAATTGTCGACACTAGTTCTCTTAAAAAAAAAAAAAAGTTATTTTGAAAAATATGCATATATTATAAATTTACATGCCTCTACACTCTGTTGACAGTTTCAAAAGAAAAACTACTGGTAATAATTCATCTTACGCCTTATATAAAATTACAGAGAGAAATACATGGAGATCTCAAACAAGTCATATTCTATAAGTTATTTCAATAGCTAATGTTCTTTTAATTAATTATTAGCGGGGATATATAAGTAATTTATAATATTTTAACTAAAGGGAAATCACTCAATTTTGAATTTTATCGAGAAATTAAATAATTAAAAAATAAAAATAGAGAATAAAGATTGAGAATCTGTGTACTGTTATAATGCATTTGTGTACTATTCTAATGATTAACCTATGTACTATAAGTAAATTTACAGAGACTCTGGGTAAAAATTTCAGTAAATATTTACAGTACATATCCAAAAATTATCCCTAATTGAATATTACTAATATAAACATATTCTCTCTCTCTCTCTCTTTTTTTTTTTTTCAAAATGATTCATTTCGTGTAAATCCAATTCTGTACATTTGTCCGAATATTTATATATGCATATATATGCATAATGTTTTAAAATATTTTTTTTAATGGAATTAGACGAGTACATAGACTAAGTTGTGAAACTTCCGATAAAGTAACTGATATTTTGCGTGTTTATAAGGAAGCCATTGGTGAAGGTTATCCGGTTAAATTTGTTAGATTTTTGCTCATTGGTCTTATAAAAAATAAAAAATACCGAAGTGAAGTGATGTCAGTTATCGAGGCTAGTGGAGATTGAGTTTCAAAAGGCAACTGGAGTTTAATTTCACTGAAGTTTGTTGTTTTTTCTGGTCTTGGCAGGCTGGGGGAGTGTTGCCGGCATGAAACTAGTTTAACCCCACAGGCAAGTCACAAGACTTGCCGCCTACCGCCTTCCTTCCTTTCTTAAGTTCCTTTTCAAGTTTCTTAAATTATTTTTTTCATAAATTTCATTTCAGTTTAAGTTTTTCCGTTAAGTTTTGTTGAGTTAATTCCTTGTTTCGTTTGTTTTGCATGTTGTTAATTAATAAATTCGGCTTATGTATGTGTATTTCAATGTATATACATTTTTTTTTTTTTTTTTTTTTTTTTTTTTTTTTTGTTATGTTAAAAATTTTGGAGAAGCGAAACGACAATCCTACTTGTTGGATTATTTTCCCCCAAAAATGATAGGCATTATATAAAATCAAGGTACAAAAATATATAAAGTTGTATGAAATACTATGCATAAGAATTACAAAAAAATTGCTGTCACACGCATTCAGACACATTCATACATTCTCTAGAAATTGTCAAATATTGTTCTAGATCTCTCAAAGCGTGTAAATCTACCGGAAACTTGAAATCGAAAATTTTTACGGAACAATTATAGTTTTCTATAAATATATTATTATTTAATTACATAGAAGAATGTTATTCAATAATAAAGAATAATAATTCCGAAAGATACGTTCATCGACGATAAAGATTTAAACAATGATCTTTTATCAAAATCCTTTTCTTTTGAATTTTACGAATTGAAAATTTCATAAACGTAATTCAATACTGAGGATTATTTCAGAAAGCGTTCATTTTTATTATATTTATTTTACATTTATTATAGATAATCTACTATTAATACAAAGTTTTCACTAAAAATAGTTAAAAGTTTTAGCGTTTAATTATAGAAAATGCAATTTTTAATTCTAATGTTTAACTTTTTTTAGAAAGGTAAAAGATATATTATGTATTCATATATTTCTTCTTTATACATATTATAATTTCTTCTGCATACATATCTTTCTTATATATTCATAGAAGAAACAATAAAAAGGTAAAAATATCTTACTTTCTGTTTTCGATGGATTTAAGCCTTTTGGGAATCCTGGAACCCCACGTAGGCATCTTAAATTAATGCCCGATGGCCTGCCTGTTTATGTATCACCTAAATTTTGTGGCAACTTTTCACGAAATATTGTCCAAAATCGCATACAAATATATTTAGTTGAATGTAAATTGTTGTTTATTGGAGCATGTCATCCAAAAGGTAATGTTGCTATACTCCAATTTCACCCATTTTCAGAAAGGATATATCTTAACTTTTATAAGAGACTTGACTTACAAATCTTGAATATAAGAAGTCCATTTAGCCAAATTATACACATTATATTTTGATCTATATCGCCCAAAAAGTAGCGCTGCTATGCTTCATATATTCGCGTGTGCGCAAAAAGGTGTATCTGATCTTCTAAATCATATAAATGCGCAAAATATGATATTGTAAATTGGCACAATGTAAAATGACGTTGGGTCAATTCAGGTGGATATTTTTTTGCCGGATGTTGCTACTATTTCTAACTTTTTTAAAATCTTCGATATGGCTATAGTTTAATATTATTTAGTTAATATTTCAACTAGTTGCATATGTAGTATCTTTATTGAGATAAACTATTTTTATTATATTTATATGCACGTTAACTTGTAGGAGGTGCTGTTATTTAGAGTAATATGTAAAAATAATAAAGGAAAAAAATTGTAGTGTCCACGACATACTTGTTTAGTAATGTTGTGCAGCAACTTCTTTATTTATAATTATATTTAAAAGGATACTTAAAGGTATTTACAAGTTTGATATTATTCCATGCTTGATACGAGCAACAGATTATTTTTATGAACAGGAATATTTAATATTTTCTGTTATTTATATTTTTAAAATTTACATTTTAAAAAGTACTAAAATTATTGCAAACGATATTTTACCCGACAATATTCGCAAACTAAATAACTATAAACAGGATAAAGCTTTCATTATATGTCTTTATAAAGTATTTTTAGTGATGTAAAAATAATAAAATAAAGTAGATAGTTAAAAAAAAAAATAGGTTTTAATATTATTAAACAATTATATCAGACAAACTGTGTTTAATGAATAGATAAATAAACAAAGAAAAATAATAATCAAAGAAATAAAGAAAAAAATGTATGCATTCCCTAAAATCAAATATTCTAAACAGAGATAATTGTATGTAATACAAATATAATATTTCATACATAATAATTTTTATTTTTTTTTAGTGATACAGTGGCATTGATTATTAAATTCTCGACTGAATTTTTTTAATAATAAGTTTTTCTCTTAAAATCAGAATGTAACAAAAAAAAAAAAAAAAAAAAAAAAAAGAGAGAGAGAGAGAGAGAGAAATACTTTTTAAAAGTATAATGTATTTAGAAATCACACATATTACTCAAAAAATAAATAAATAAATAAATAAAAATAAATAAATAAGTAAAAAAAAAATAAGTAAATAAATACGAAAAAATAAATAAATAAGTTAATAAGTATGATTAAGTATATACAATTAAGAGATATGTATATACAGTTACATTATAAATAAATTTTCAAAAGTATAATGCTTAAGAAAAAAAAAAAAGATATATATTACGATAAAGAAAAATTAAATAAGGTATTAGGTTAATAAATATAATAAAATATATAAATAAAACAATTACATATTTACAGTTACATAGTGAAATTGATTTTTACTAGGGTAAGTGCACCAGTGATTGACACTTTTAGAGCAATCTCTCATGTTTTTAATGTTCTAGTCATCAGAAACTATTTTTAGAAATCTTAAGTTAATACATATGGCATGAAAGAGTTTCAGAACCACATATATGTTAAAATACATACATTTTATATATATAGATATACATATTTTTTTTTCATGAATTTTTATTGGACACCTACTCAATGTTCCAGTAATTTACACTGCCAGTTTTTCTTTTTATTAGTAACTGGCACTCTATGTTCCAGTGTTTGACACTGCTAGTTATTCATTTTATCAATAATTGGTACCCTATGCTTCAGTGTTTGACATAAAATATTAAAATTTTTATATGTAAAATATATGATTTTTCTATTTTTCTTGTTTATTAATTATTTCGGGATATATGTCAATTACTGGAGCATGCCAATCACTAAAGCACCTACCCTATATTACGATAGAGAAAAATTAAATAAGGTATTAGGTTAATAAATATAATAAAATATATAAATTAAAGAATTATATATTTACAGTTACACGGTGAAACTGATTTTTACTAATTGAAATAATTCATATTTTAAAAGTAGAATCTAACAAACGAAATAAATAATAAATCCGTATAAAAAAAATGTAACAAACTTCTAAAACAGATGTGTAATACAAGCAATATATGTGTATATAATATTATGGTCTATTGGATTTTATTGATTTAATAAAGCTATTTCCTAAATTCAAATCTAAAACTATTTCGATAATTCCATTTACATCAAAACACAAAATTAAAAAAGAAAAAATCAAATGTATAATAAAGTTAAAACAAAATAATAATTATAATATTATTACATATTGCAGCAAAAAATTTTCTGATATTAAATGCGGTTTTTATAGAAATTAAAGTACAGTTAATATGCATAAGTAATATTTACGTAATCACACAAAATAATAATTTTACGTAAATTATAATTTGTAATAACAAAATTGCAGATAATCATGATTTATTTTAAATAATAAAATTACCTGAATAATAATTTTACAGAAACGAATAACATTTTGACTGTAAATATTTAAATTTTTTAAATAAATAATCATATTGTTTGCACCTACGCCTTTGAATATTAACAGTCATAAAAGATATTCAAATAAAATAAAAGGTATTATTTTGGAATATTTATAAAATCAGTGAAATAGGTGTTAAAAATACATAACAAATAAATTTTATGATAATTAATTAATTTTAGAGAAACTAAAAAAAATTAGTATCTTTAATAACTATTATTGTTTAAGTATAAACAAATACAAACTATTTTAAGAATTTTTAGAGATGGCGCTTTTTAGCAGTAAACTGCACGTTTGACCTTTTTCTGAGATAAAATTTTTGCATTTATAATTTCTAAACCCTGACATAAAACAAATAAAATCACGCATCCAAATCTATAATTTAAAATACCTGATAAATAGTAGAAAAAAACATAGTAAACCATAGTATCATTATATAATCCATGTGCACCATAGTTACCAGTTTTTACGCATTCAGAATTTCATTACGTATGAAGACAAATTTTTTCTTTATATGATAGATGAAATTCTTCAATTAAAATTAAAAAAGAAAACTAATTTAAAGTAGTGATATATAAATCACGTAAAAGTCAGCAACTATAGTATACATTTAATTGATATAATATGTATGAAGGTTTAAAAAAAAATAATGGTAAAATTATGAAGCTTTATAATTTTGTTTAAGCATTTTTCTTTTACTCGATTAAAAATAAAATAAAATAAATAATTTTTTTTTTATTTTTATAAAATTTATTGCATATACATATGCAATCAAAAGAAATATACCTAACAATAAACTTGAAATGTGGTAATTATTCATTATTAATTACGAATTTGTTTGAATTATGGATGAATGTGTAAAAATAAATAAATAAATAAATAAATAAATAAACTGTCCGATTATTAATAAGTAATTTTATAAAATCTAAATATCAAATTTATCATTTATACCTTAAAAGAGCAAAGCTTTATATGTACAAGAACATCTGTAAAATTCAATAAAGTTTCTCGTGTATACATATATCATTTTCATAAAAAGAATAGAATCAGTGACATTAATCACATGCTAGACAAAATTCAATTTTTACATATGTTAATGCATTAAGTCGCTTAAGAAATATTAAAAAAAAATAAATAAATAAAAAAAAAAATAAGTCCTATATGTTCGGGACAGTAATCAAATTACAGTCGGTAACAAAAGTGTCCGAACACTAGCAAAAATTCCTATGTAAAAAAGGTACACTTCATACAGTTTTGTTAAATAAATCCTTGTCGAATCTTGTTCTTAGTCAGTGTAAGAACATGTTTCGATAAGGATTTATCTAACAAAACCGTATGAAGTCTACTTTTTTTTACATAGGAATTTTTGCTAGTGTTCGGACACTTTTGTTACCGACTCTACGTAAAATTATTGATGGAAATTTAGTTAAAATTTTTCTAAATGTCTATTATTAATGAATTAATTTATAAATATTCTGGATTTTTAAAAGATTGATTAAAAAAGGAAGAAGCATTTGTAAAACAAATTACACGTTTTGTCGTTTATGTAAATAAAATATTTTACCACGTAAAAATTAAAATTGCTTTATTGGGAAATTGTTTTACGACAATTTAATAAATTTCATAATAAATCGATAAAAATTACTTGAGAATTTTGAATAACTAAAGGCAAAACTACTTACTTTTTTCTAAATCTTTAAAATATTGCAGAGTTTGTTTTTATTTAAACTAAATTTTAAGATATTATTAAAGAATTAAAATTTACCCAATAGCAAAAACTTTAATAACAATGGCGAATCAAAATATATGAAAGTAGTAAAATATTATTTTCAAATTAATAAACTTTTATTTTTGAACATTTATACTAATATAAACTGGTCGAAATAAACTTGTTAAAATATTCAGTGAGTCTCAGAAATACATTTTATTTTTCATAAAATGCAAAATTTACAAAATTTCCAGATAAAATCTATATTAAACGGAAAATACAATTATAATTTCAAAAAATGAAACTAATTAAATTTAAACTAATTTTTGTTGTTAATCTTTAAAATATTAGAATGTTTACTTTTATTTAAAGTTAAATCAGAGCGATATGAAAAAAATAATAATAATAACAATAACAATAATAATAGTTAAAATTTATTCAGAATTTATTCAGAATTTATTATAGTTATAAAACGTAAGGTTTTATAACTATAAATATATAAATATTCAAACATTGAAATATTATTATTCTTATATTAAACATATTTCTACTTTTAGCATTTTAATACACTTATATATATATATATATATATATATATATATATATATATATATATATATATATATATTTCCAATAGATTTACATTTTACAAACCTTTATGGCATATGAAGAAAAAAAAAATCTTCATCAAAAATAATAAGAGTAAACTTAGAAATAAAATTTCGTTCATAAATAAATACACTTTTGACACTTATAAATGATTTTAAAGAGAAAAAAAACATTCTGTTTTTTTAATCTTCAAATTATTTTATATAACAAAAAATTAAAATAATATTTTAAAAAATAACTAAAACTCATATAATAACATAAATTTATATAATTAATTTAAATAAAACAACAAGTAATGGAGTACTTTCATTTTCACTGTAAACATACTTTTAATTTCAAATATTTTTACCAATAAAACTATATAAAAAAATGCTTTTCCGTAGATTTGAAACTTGTTGAAAATTCATGTTAGAAGAAAACGTATTTTATTATAAAACATAAAAAATAAAAAATAACATCAGTTTCTTCGAAAAATACCCTATCACATTAATAATAAAAAGAAATATATATACCGATATGCAAAATATCAAATTTTATTTTAAACTTACTTTCTCCGACTATGATGAAATAAGAGCGTATTATTCTCCGAAAAGTTTTCTGCGCTAGCGATCGGCTGATCAGTTTCTACCTTCGTACGAGATAGACTGCCTGATTTCACTCCAGCTTAGCACTAAAGACATGCGCAGGCGAGAGGGGACTAGTCTAAATCTTCAGTGTTCTAACTGCTCACGTTTAGAAGAATATTATTTTAAATTGGCTTATTCAGAAAGTTTGTTCACGAGAAGCGTAGATTAGACTTTATTTAATATAATAAATATTTTTAGTATATACTATAATATATAGTTTAAATGTTAATAAAAATTAAAATTTTTCAAGTTTATTAAAAAATATGTATATTGTAACTTATTTATCATTTTTAAATAAAAGTTAAATCACAACTATGGAACTACTAATAAAATTTGAGATTTTATATATATGTACACATTTTTTTTTACTTAGTCGGCGATTAAATAGAATATAAATAGTGATTTAACTTTATAAAGTGCTCATCAAATGTAAAATAAAATATAAAGTTCTAATTTGCAGCAAATAAATAAAGTATATCTGCTGCAGCTTTTACTTCCAAAATATCTTTAGTTTTTAAAATGTAACAAAGTTTTATTTATGAGTATTTGGGGAGTTCGGTAGCAAACGATATTTATCTCGTTTTCTTAAAAACTGCATATTTTTTACGGTAAAATATATATCAGTACTAATCTCTAGAAGGTATTTAATTATAAAAGGTATGCGATTCCATATTTTTTGAATATTTAAATAATAATTAAAATTTAAATATATATATATATATATATACTATACTGTTCGAATTAATTGGGACAAACATGATTTTTTTGTCTGAGTTGGTATGTGATTGCCAGTGATGTCCTGAACTGCCTCAAACCGGTTATATCTGCATATAGGTTGTGTGATGGATTGACCTTGACTATAATTTACTTGTTTGACTGGTTTTAGTGTATCACTAGTTCAATTGTGAGCCTTTCTGTGTGGCAGCTGATGGTTATAATTTTGCATTCTGTGTAACACATGTTACTTTTGCTTGTTCAAAGATGGATATTACTCCTAGGAAGCGTTCTAAAGTAATCACACTTAATGAACACACTTCTATGACTGTGAGAGATATAGCTACAGCTGCTGGTGTGGACAAATCAAGTGTTTCAAGAATTTTAAGAACATTTCAAGATCCTGGATCATCATCTCCAAAAAGAAAAAAGAAAATGTGGGTGCAAACGGAAAACTATTCCAAGAACTGATAAATTTCTAATAAGAAATAGCAAAATAAATCCAATAAAGACAAGCACAAACCTTTGAAGGGATTTATTAGATTATGGAGTTGATGTAAGCACCTCAACTGTACAGAAAAGGCTTCTGAAAGTTGGCTATAAGGCAACAAGATCAAGGAAAAAACAATTTCTAACTCAGAAAATAATGAAAATACGTTTAGCATGGGCCAAAAAATACTGTTCATGGACTGTTAATAACTCGAAGAAGGTGGTTTTTAGTGATGAAACACATTTATTTGTGCAGGAATACAAATCAAGTGTCGTTAGACAAAGTGAAGGTGAAACTATCTGACCATATCATATCCAACAAACTGTAAAACACCCTTCTAAATAGATGTTTTGGGGTTTTTTCAGAACAAATGACATTGGAAGCTTAGTTCCTCTTAAAAGTATGATGAATTCTCTCAAATACATAGAAATATTATGCAGTAGGATTGTTCCATTCATAGAAACATTTGACGGAACATTTCAGTATGATTTGATCCCTTGCCCCAATTCAAAATTGGTCCAGACTTTTATGCAAGAAAATAAAATAAAAGTGCTTAATTGTCCAAGTAATTCACCAGACCTAAATCCCATTGAGAACTTATGGCGTATTATCAAGAATCATTTAGCTAAGATGAATTACACGACAACAGAACAAATGGTAAAAAGTACTGTACAAGTGTGGTTCCATGGTGATGAAGTCAAGAATATGAGCGCTACACTAGTGGAGTCAATGCCAAGACGTGTTGAAGAAGACATTTCTGCTAAAGGAGGACGTACTTCATACTAATATAGAGATTTATCAGTCTACTTAAGATATGTAATGATTAAAAGCTAAGGTTTTAGAAAAAATCCTTTTTTTCCATTTGTCCCAATTAATTCGAACAGTATAGTAAGTCGTATTTTTGAAATGATCTATTTGTGTATTTATTTGCACACGCACACACATATATATATTATAGAAGAAAACTAATATGAAAATATACAAAAATATACTTTTATAAATATACTTTTATGCTTTATGACTGCATTAATTTTCATAATTATATGTATATATATATATATAGACAGACAGAGAGAGAGAGAGAGAGAGAGAGAGAGAGAAATATTCTACCTTTTATGATATATTTTCAATTTTTATTAAGATATTAATTGAAGGACCAAAATTTATTTCACTAAATTTCTGTGTTTGAATGTAAAGTAAAATTGTGTAAACTATGACTAAAAAATTAAAGTATTCAGTTAATGATAACTACCATTTGAAAGGCTTAAATAAGTAACACTTCCAGCTGCAGTTTTTCAGTACTATATCGATTATCGTTTAATGGTAATATCATTAGAATAATATCATCTAATGTGCCAACTGGGAACTTTCCTAAATATTGGCTTAAAAAAATAGAAATTTAAATGAGTAGCATATTTAAATTAAATCACTTAATGTAGAATATAGAAAAAGACAGATATAAAAATATTTTTGATCTGAATCCGTTAGATAATTCTGAGCCTATCTTTATCATTATCACAGAAATAAAATTTCATTTATTAATTTAAATGAAGTATGGAATAAAACCAAATTTATAAAATGTATCTTTGTGATTAAGTATAAAACAGATACATTATAAACAAGTGAATATCATGAAATATTAAATAAAATTGAATGAATGATGTAAAATGTAACAGGGGTGGACAATATGTCATCAGTGGACATTTATAAATTTAGTCTGCTAAAAGGAAGGTTTTTAACTCGTTCATAGGTTCATCAAGTACACAATCATGCAATCTTTGTGATACAATTCTCAATATTATAGAGATTTAAAGGCATAATTTCTAAAATTAGACAATTTTAATTGGAGCAATGTGGACATTTTGTCATCTTATCGTCATAGATTGTTGTCTTGCATAAAATAAGTTGGATTTTATTTGCTTGGAATATGCCATTTCTACTTGATTTCTTATGCCCTCTGCTTTTATATAGTATTGGAATAAATGTGCATGATCAATTTATTGTGTTAGAAATATTTATTTTTATTTTTTAATTTAATTTATTAATTTATTTATTTATTGTAATAGCATGTAACATTTTGGAGATCTAGTACTAGCAATTCAATACTTTGAAATACAATACCTTTGAAAGAAGTAGACTCTGTCTACTATTTTTATAAGGAGAATCAGTTGTAGAAATAAGTTTACATTTTCCCAACTGGGAATGCGGATCGGAATGTAAATTGATTTTATTCCAAATTAGATTAAATTATCCTAGTACACTTTTTTTTTTTTTTTTTTTTTTGGGGGGGGGGGGGGGGGTTGCTAGGAGATTTGCAATTTTTTGTAAAGATACGCACAATTTTGCAAAAATCTGAAAACGAGACTGGTACACTTAGAAATTAATATGATTATCACAACAGATTAGGATTAAAATATTTTTCAAATTGAGAATTAATTTAAGTTAAATAGCTTGATAGAAGTACTGAAATTCAGAATTATTTAACGGTTTGGAGATTTACATTGAAATAGCTGAATACTTCATACGTAATTTGTTTTCAATTTATATTGGAAGCTAATATAATCTTTTTTGTTACCACAAGAAACTTTACTTTCTAGTAAATAAATTTCCAGTTTTCATTTTATTTTGATTTTTTCTTCCAGTAATATATATATATATATATATATGGGGTTATTGCTAGCATATTTTAAGATCTTGAAAAAGGGAAGTACTATAAAAATGCATCGATTAACATTTTTCGCATTACAGTCATGCACAGAAAGAGTTATCTAAATACCGAACTTTATTTATAGTTTGTTTCCAGAATAAAAATCAGTACGGAAAAATTCACCATTAAATATTCTTACGAAGTTGAATTTAGTAATTTTAAATTATAAATGTCCTAAACTAAATGTTTCACTAAAAGTAAGATACTTTTTTTTTTGTGTGTGTGTGTGCATATTTATAAATTATTCGTCTGATAATCATTTTTGAAATTAGTCTAGAGTTTATCAAACGAAAATATGTACATAACGATAAATAGTTAAACGATGAATATTATTTAAAAAAATAATTTAATTAAACAAAATAAAAGTGTTAGCGTCGGCAAATTGTTTTTAGTTCTAAGCACATAAAATTTTTTCAGTTAAGGGTACTGTGGAAGTTGAAATTTCTGTCTGAGAGACATAAAAATTTTCACACATACGCATAGAAATGTATAAATAATAAGTATATTAAAAATCAAATTTTTAGTTTTTTTTTTTTTTTTTTTAGCAAAATTTAATATGCCTCCATAAGACATAATTTTTAAAAGATTCTTTATCGATTTTACATTATTGTAGTTTATAAACATATCGATAACACACTTGAATTTTATTTTGTAGGATAATTGATATATATATATATATTTTTTAAATTCGATTGCCGAACTACTTTAGGAAATGGGAGTATTATATTCGGTCAAAATATTCGATATCGTGTTTTCAACTAATATACATGTTTTAGGATCTCCCGAGACCAAAAAAGTGTTTTTGGCAAATGGTCAAAATGTGTGTGAGGAATATTCTGACTATCATATCTCATAAACTAATAAAATTAGAACAACAAAACTTCAGAATTCAATTAGGCTTGGTGTACAGCCGATCTTCGAAACTTTTGATGAAAACTGGAAAACCAGAAGCGGGACATATGAAACCAGAAATAGAACTAGAAGTTTGTCTCTCAAAAACAGCTCTGATAATTTTCTTTAAAGTTGCTAAATAAATACACTATTAGATGTCCTTTCGTATGTAGTAGTCGGTTAGTTCATGGAAATTGATAGGCATATATATATATAATAAAAGTAGGTCGATTTCAAGTCTTTCAAGTGCGTTCCTTTAAAAACGACTGTACGCATTTTTTTTTTTTTTAACTCAACATACTAACACTTTTTTAGGTATCCTTTCGTATGTAATTGTTGTTTTTAGGTCAACAGTTGAGTTTACCAGTTTTGGTGAAAGTCGGTATCCAAAAACGGATCTAACGATTTTTTTTTTTTTAATTGCTGCATAAACCCCTTTTTATATATTCTTTCGCATGTATTACATGCATACGTGTGACGTACTACCTGAATATATAGGAAAACTGACATTCATTCCGATTAAATAGGTCAGTTTTAGATCTCGAAATGGGTATTAAAATAAATAAATAAATAAATAAAAGTGCTGTACTGATTTTTTTTTAACTTGCTATGTAAACTCTGTTTTATATATCTTTACACATGTATCAGTTTCCTCTTGCAGGAAAATTTTTAGTTGTCTAAATTGCTAAGTCAATTTTATGTTTTCTGGTCAGACTGTCTCCAAAAAGTGCATATAATAAACATAATAGTGGATGATGGAAATTGTGTGTTTGTTACACACCAAATTATTTAAAAAATAATTTTATATTTAAATGATGAATTTTCATGTAAACTTTTAGAATTCAAACTTACTTTTTTTAATAACTTATCAAACATTCTAAAAAATAATACCCAAATATATTTAGAATATATTGATATAATAATATAATATAATGTAATTAATGTATTGATATAATATTAGTGTAAACTATAATAATGTAAAATCGGGGAGAAAATTAAAAAAACTAATTCGCATAAAACCTTTAAATTTTTTCTTTTTAAATTTCAATCGTTTTCGTGAAATTTTAATATACTTAATATTGATATATTTCAATGCATGTGTATGTAAACTTTCATAACTCTAAAGACAGTAACATCAAAGAACGATCTTCAATGTCCACCCTCCCCTAAAAAAAAGTAAAAATGTTACCAGAATTATATATAAAATGAAAATGTATACATTGTTTGAGCAAAATAATATATTCTGAAGCGTTATTTTTCATGTATAAAACAAGTGTTCGAGACAGACGAGAAATGTCATTATTCTAACTTTTCCATGTTAAATCCTCTCACGTACAAAAATGTCTCTTGCCCTTTTTATCAGGATGTTTAGAAAGACTCTCACGAATAGTATTAGTTTGTGTTTGCGTAATAGTGGAAAAATATTGATCTAAGTCACAGAAAATTTTCATTTTTCATGTTATAGATAACAATTTTACATTGCTATTGTTCACCAATACCTATTCAGATTTTTTGTCTCCGAAAAAGGAAACCTACAACATTTGTATTATATGTTTTTAAGCGTAATAAATAAATAAATAAATAAATAATATATTCGCAGTGAAACATTATAATATTCCAAACATACAATGAAAAGATAAAATATAAATTTTTATTAAATATGTAACATAGATAACAGATTGAAAAGGACACAATATAATTTAGATAAAATAGAAACAAAGATAAATGTACACCATTTAAAAGTAATAAAGTAAAGCTTCACGTTATTAAAAGACTTAACTGTTAACTGTGAAATGCAAAATATTTTAAAAACTGATCATTGGAAACGAGTAATAAAATCCCTGATGATGCTTTGGTATTTCAAAGCGAAAACTTCGGATAATATTTTTAAAATATTTTAAATGAAATTTAATTTTATGTGTTTTAAAGTTTTTTTAATCTAAATAACAAATGACACGTGTTTTAACTTAAATCTTTTTTAGAGATAATTTATAATAAAAAAAAACAGTTGGGCCTCATTTTAATGCAAAAGTTACATTCTGCAAAATAGTTTTTTATATGGAAAATTCGTGAAACAGTGATTTACACGTTATAACACTTTGAACTATACAAAAGCAAATCAGAAAAAGTTATTATTATTTTTTTAAATTACAATAGTTTGTTACAATTAATGAAAAATAAAATTTAATAATAATAGTAATAAGCTGTTGTGAAATTGCCACAACTTTCCTTTGCCCTGCATATGGATACTATAAACGCAGATTACAGATTAAAGTATAAGATAATAAGTACTGTATATTAATATGTTCTAAAAACAGTTAAAAATATTTTAGAAACAGTTTTATTTGTTACTAGCCACCTTCGGCCACCAGCTGGTTCGCGATTCCTGAAAAATCCGACTTTACGAAACTCCCTTTAATTAATATCTTCGCAAAATAATTAAAATTTTTAAATTCTGTTTTCACTATCAACTCGGGAAGGCTTCTGAGCACCCTCATGTCAAATTTTGTACTTCTGCGTTCAGTATTGGCTGAACGTATAGATGCACAGGCAGACAGACATCTTCTTTTATTATTATAGATATATCACTGTGTGAGGAGACCTTACACAACCACCTCTCAACTCCTCTATTGAATTTAGATTCATAAAAATATTAAGATTTCTGTTAATTTTTTTTTTCAAATTATTCAGGCGAATTTTTCCTACACTACTTCTTGAAATTTGTAGATCTTTGTCACATTTTTCAAGTTGCAACATCTTTATAATACGCAATCTGATTTCCTGAAATTTATTTTCATGTTATGCTGATAACAAAAATAAATATATCAATCGTTAACAGCATCATTTTCCTATCCAGGGAACCTCCAAATGGGTAATTTTAGAAAAAAAAAGTATTAAAATTCTGTCCATCTCCGATTTTAATAACCAGAAAATAAAATTACATTGAAACTGAAGCCAGACACTTGAGTGATACCCCATGCATGCATAGTACCCGGACTAGAGAAAATTTCGTAAATCAATTCCATCAAGTACATTCAATAGAGAAGAAAATATTTACTCACTTTTGGGTAACCCCATATTGTCTATAAATTATACACACGCCACATACAGTAATTAAATTTAGCACAGTAAGAAAAACACAAAACACAACTTGAAATGCATTTTTAGCAATGTCCAAGTATAGTCCTAACATAACCAAATTCTTTTAGATGGCCCTGTAAACAAATGGTGAAAGATTTTCCTACAATATCCTATACTAAAGATGTTTTAAGTCATATAAAAACATATGATCATATAATTTTGTTGAGTGTAGTCAAATACTACTAAATTATATCTACGAGAAATTTCGAAAATACAGGTAATGTGTTTGAATTACCTTGAAAGTCTCTGTACACGAATCATTTGTGCAATTTGAATAAAATGTTAAATATTACATCCCCATATGATACAAATTCTTGAACCTTCATGAAAATTTTTGTTTCGTTGGAGGTTTGGCTGGTTGGTTGGGTCTTCAGTCAAACTAGTGCTGCGCAATGGATAACGTTTCGTTAGAGGAAGTTGTAAGGCATAATGTGTGTTGAGTTGGGAGAATGAAGGTCACCAGTTGGATTCGGAGCTGGAAAGTGGTAGTTTCGGTGATGATGTCGAGCTCAGTGTACGTGTGTTCAGTTGAAAAAGTGAAGATCAACAGTCGGATCAAGCATTAATAGTAGCTTCAGTGACAGTGTCGAGTTGCGATTAGAAGTATTAACTTGAAATTATCAGAGTCGCCAGTTGGATCCACTGCTGAATGGCGATGGTTTCGGTTAGGGTATCAGATTGAACGTAGAAGTGTTTGACTGAGTTAGAAGAGAGATGGTCTAAAATGGATTTAGATTTTACTTTGGAATTAGTTTGTCAAGTTGTAGATCAAGTTTAGGGAAGTTACGAAAGTAGATGTCAGTTGGATGTGGGTAATTTTAGGATGAGTATTTGGTGAATAACGAAGTAATTCGTTTCATTAATTGACTTTCGAATTTAGGAACCGTGGGATTTTATGAATAGTATCTTTGAATTGTGCTTGTTAAAGATTTTCACGTATTAATTATTTGAAGACAAAAGATAATCAGCTTGATGGCCACGGAGATTCCAAGTGGTGAGATTAAATAAATATAGTTTTAAAGAGTAGCATAGTAATTCAGTTCAGTTGAGTCTAGAATTATAATATCATACATCTTATTGTCTTCCCCCCTTTTATACAAATAACAAAAAGCTTGGATTTCATATTAACGTATTATGTTTATTTAACTTTCATAATTTCACTTATTAGCATTAAATTTTTACAAACAGATCGTATAGTGGTTAGAATAATTCTTTAATTAATTTAGTACAAAACGTTTACAAGTACTCATTAGTCACCCAAAATACCTAACTTAGCATCACGGAGTAATATTTAATAGGAGACGAAGGTCCAATGGGAGAAAACTTGAAAACTGTGATGTAAATTTTTGGTAAATATTGAGGGCGCCACTTGTCATTATTCCCTATCTCGGGGCGGATATACTGTTATTTTCAATAGAATTTTGCTGGAGTGCATTTTAAAATTTTAATTTTAAGCAATTTAATTTTTTTGTAAGTGCTTAAAACTTCAAAATTGAGATGTTTCAAATAAATGCTTCGTTCCTAGTTGTAAAACAGGCTATGATAGTGATAAGAAAAAAAAAAAAAAAGCCCTAGGAGAGAAATAATGTCCGAGTTCGTTTTCTGCACCTAAAGTAAGTTTATTTTTTTTCTTTACAAAATTTCATCAGTAAAATCTTTGGTTTTCCCTGCATATGAACTTTATTTACGCATGTAATGCCCGCTTTTCACAGGATAAATAATGCTGTTCACAATAATAAAGGTTACAACACTGGCATAATTTTTTTCATTATTGAGTGCTATATCGATTTACGGCCATTCTGTCGTGTATGATAAAAATGAATGGCGTTTTTAATTAAATTTTGGTAATTTTTCATTAATTTATAAGATGCAATCTAATGTGGTGCAGCATTTAAATAAAAAATGATTTACTCAGATATGTATTAAGTATTCTATAAAAGTGGAATTTAAAAACTAACTTTGCGAGATAACATCGACCCGCTAATCATAAATGATTTTTAAGCTATTTTAGTACTTTATAACTTATATATCAAATTACGAGAATAAAAGTTTCTTGTAATCTAATATTTAAACTTTCTCTTCTCATTGCAACTATGCAGTTCCCTCCTTGCATATATCTGAAAACTTTTTTGCATTTCTTTATTTTATGTCATGAGTGACTTCATAAAATTTTTACTGAAGTTTTTAATGTGCACTAAACATAAATATTAGAATTTAATGGACTCCCCCCCCCCCAAAAAAAAAAAGTACCAATTGTTTTCTTAAATTTCTATTATACAGTATACTGCAGTAATGTTAAAAGAAATGAAATGTATTGTTAACCTGGCATGATCTCAGAATGAAATGCCTCACTGACTAGGCTACCCTTTCTCTTTCCATTTTGAAATATTTTATTAGATACAGTTTCATATTTGTTTTGACACAACTCCATATGTATACTATTTGCATAAATTCTCATAATACTGCATTATTGTGCAAAATTTTGACTTATTTTCCTATGTTAAAAAAATCTGAAATTTTAACATCTTATAAAATTTTCAATTAAAATATTCAGAGACAATGACTTCTATACAACTGTCATGAATTGTATTTAAAACTAGTTTAATATCATTATGATTAAGATATTCCTCATAATTCCTGTTTATGTGGAATTTTTTTCTTATTTTTCCATGTTTAAAAAAATTATACATTACAAATAACTAATGAAGTTTTTGAAGTATAATGTGTTCATAGTTAATAATTCCAGCATCAAACATGATTTTTTAAAAATTCAATATGACTGCTTGTTTTTTCTCAGATTCATTATACTTCTCATTATTGAGCTTAATTTTTTACAGATGGGTCCAAGACAAGTGTCTTGTTTGTGACTTTGCCTCTAGTAAAACTGTTTTTAGTTCTCAACTTCCCAACTTTTTATATTTTCTCAACGAAGTTTTTTTTTTTAACATTAAAGTTCCACCCAATTTTATTTCACCTCACCCTAACAGGAAATTTATCTTCAGAGACTCTGAGAATTCTGGATTCATTTTAAACTATGGAATTATTTTAATAGTGGGAAATCAAACCATAGCATTGCCCTTATATGATTACATAACTTGTTACTAATAATATCTTGAAAATTATCTAGAAAACTTGGAACATTTTCCGAGTACCACCGATCGGGTTAATGACTCTGCTAATTGAGATCAGGGAAGGGGCTGGCACCTGGGATAACAACAAAAACCCTGATCAGTGAAATTGCAGATGAAGCCTCCAGGTGTCAGGCAAAAAATGCCGGCAAAAGCCCAATTAAGTATATATGTACGAAAAAATTAAGAAGATAATCCATTATTTAGAGCTTTCTTTCTATATAATCTGCAACATTAGATGATGTGTGATAGTCATATTCAAATTTTATTATATTTCTCCTTAGATTCATGGTATATTAAATATTAATAGTGCTTGGCGTGGGATTATAAAAATAAGACAAACAACAACGCCAAATAAAAATAATAGTAGAGCAGACCGCTGTTTCAGTAGCGGTTAGCGTACAGTCTTCATGCTAAATGCTACTGAAATAACTGGCTGTTCTACTAATATTTTTATTTGGTGTTTTAGACATTGTTGTTTGTCTTATTTTTATACTCATTGTATACTACTTTAACATAAATTACCAGACATTTAGTGAAATATTTAAAAAATACTGGCTGAATAATATCGAAATATTAAGAGTGTAAAGAAAGCACTACATCTCCTTTTGCATTGAAAGTTTTGCCACGAAAGCAAAAACGAGACCAGTAAGAAAATAAAATTGTTTAGGATTATCCTGTTAAAAGGTACACCTGAAGGCAAAATTATTAAATATCTAATCAGTGAAATATGAGCATTTTTACAAAATATTGAATTATGCATGTGCAAGCTTCAACAAAATTTCTTTTGTATAATTGAATAGCCCAATGTATTGAACTAGGAATTAATATGAAAACCCCAAATAAATATTGTGTAAATTCAAACAGTTAGTATTCAAAAGAATTACCTGAATTTCAATTCCTTAAAAAAAAGAAAATGGTGAGTGTTTTATCAATATTTATTCACATAACTACCTTACAATACATCTTTTTTTTTTTTTTTTTCCCAGAGGAACTGTATATGATTTTCGTATTATTGCTTAAAACTTATTAGTTGCTCAATACATTTGGCTATTAAATTATGAAAATAGATTTTGTTAATTTTTTGTGCATGCAAAATTAAAGCTTATTTAGGAAAAATGCTTATTATTTCATAAAATGTAGATCTTAACACAATTCTATAATAATGCAAAAGTTTTCAGACATAAACAATAAATTTTCGCAGTTAAGATGCCTTTATTTACGTTGTGAAAAACTGTTAGCTCAGAAGACAAAATCTGATGTATTAATTTTTCTTTATCAACTTAATTCAGAGGTTTTAAATGAAAAAGTTGCTAGTATTACAATAATTACAAAAATTAGTGATAAAGTAAATAATTTGGTCCAGGTATATACAGGCTATGTTTATAAAGTAAATTTAACAATGAAATTTAAAATCTGCCCAAATTCCTGAAGAATTTAAAGATACTCTATTTTGATATGTGTAAGAGAGATTTGATGATGTTTATATTACTTTAAAGCAGGGTTGGGTTTCTTCCAGGACAGTGGAAGAAACTGGAAAAAACCAGAAGAAACCAACCAAAAGACAAAACCAGATGTTCAATATTAAAATTTATGAACTATATAAACTCAAAGTATAAATATAATGCCAAATCTAAACTATAATTCAATTAATATTAAAAATATCTTTAGAAAAATAAGTTATTTGATAACAAACACTAAGTATATGCAGGTGATGGGTTTTTTCTTTTCAATGTTAATATTATTATACATTCAAACAGTACAAGTGATAATAATTATGGAATTTTTAGCCATAATATTTGCACTTTTTTTTTTTTAAAGGATACAACTTTTTGTATAAACTCGAAGCTGGTACCCAATGAACTGTATCAATAAGTAAGATACCTACTTTTAAACTGTCCTGCAAGCTCTCTAGGATATATAAAAAAAAAAAATCCATAGTTTGTATTTATCTATTTTAAGTTGAAAAATAAAAGTGCAATATTGAACTACGAAAAAACTTTTCGTTTGTTTTACAGTCAACTCCCTCTAACTCTCAAAAGTTTTGTCCAGAGGTTGTGCAGATAATAGGAATTTGCAAATTAGAGATCATTGCCTTTGTTTACAGTTTTCTTTTACAGATGCAAAGTCAGTTATTATTAATTAGACATCAAAACGGAAAGACGATTTTTAATAAATTTTAGAATAAACATTTCTTTAATATTTAATAAAACTAATCTATCACATTCATATATGATGGTAAATAATTTAAGCATATTCAAATAATAGGTACCTATAAAATGTAAACAAACATATTTAGAAAATACGAAACAAAATATATTTGAAAGTCTGGAAATAATATTTATCGCTGATTAATTTTGTTAAACATTTATGTAATAGTGGTTTATTTTCAGCGTCAGTCTGTATGAATTGCAGGATAATAAATAGAATGTTACTCTCCCCCCTTCTCCATTTGTGTTTCAAAGTAAGGGTTATGCTAAAAGTTTGATAAAAAATAATTATAAGATAAAAAAAAAACTTTTTATATACCATGTTTTTAAATTTTCTGATGAGTCATTAATAAAATACGTGAGGCTAAAAAATAATATTTAAGCACGTGAAATCAGTTCAGTGAAATAATAGTGAAAAAAAAGTTGGTTTTAAAAATAAAATATTACTCCTTTTAGAACAATGTATATTAGCCACGTACATTAGCACTTATCAATGTGTATAAAATTTTAAAACTGATAATGGCATCAATTTTTGTGAAATGCATAATTTAACTTTTTATCATTTTTCCACATTCACGTTGAATTAAAAGTATTTATTTTTATGTCGAAAGAAAATGAACTCGTAATTTTTTTTTTTTTTTTTGGCAACAATTAAATTATAGCTAATTTTTTAATGGCTATTTTATTGCTATTAAGAGCTTATTATTTTCATATTTTAATTAATTAAAAGAAAACTATTCGAAAATCTGACTTTGAAGTCAGAACCGTGTTGTCACCGGGTTCTGAGTTACTGTGAACGATGAAATGAATGGTTCACATATCTTTCATGGCATTTTTTACTTTCTGAAAACACATAGGTAAGGAAAGTATTGTAATCATGACAAAAATTTGACTTTGTTATGTTAGTGTATCTATATGTTTTCAGGTCCCATAAGTTCATTTTTGCTATTTTTACAATGATGTATGTATGTCTGAGTAGAGTGAACACAATATTGTCTAAATGCTTTGATCAAATGAACTAAAAATTAGTACATATGTTATAGGTTATCGCAGCACAAACTGTATACATCTTGGAGAAACCAGAACAATTTTTTTTTTCCTTTACCAGAACACAAAGATAAATTCTTTATCATTATAGCCTATGGGCTCAGATAATCTAAAGTGTGATAGCATCTAAATTCCTTAATCAAATTAGCTGAAACTTCATATACATGTTAGAGGTCACTGTCGAATGAATTGTATTGATTTATTTTGGTGAATCTAGTATTTATAGCTTTTTTTTTAAGGGGAATAATGAAAAATTCTGTAATATTATATAGTCTGAAAATTATTAAAAACATGATGGTGCCAGAATGCCTCATTTGATTGAACTTTAATTTCATATACAAGTTATATGTCACACAAACTGTATACATTTTGGTGAATCTAACACTATTAGTTCTTTTACAGAGATGCACAAAAGAATTTGTGTACATACCATTTCATTAAACAATATACTATTTGGGAACAGATAATCAAACACTTATTATAATTTTCTCGTTTGTTTATTTAATGACTTCTCTTACTTCATTTTATTTAAACAACAGTGAATTACTTAATGTTCAGAAATTCGATTGGAGTCACTCAACATTTCTATTATTTCTCTTAAAGCTTCTGCATATATTGTTAAAGACATTACTTTTCTTGTGAAAAAATAAATAAGTTTTCTATGTGGAAGTAAAATTTAATTTTGTATATTTTTCATTTGGAATTTCTATTACCAAGTAATATTTTTTTTACAAAATTAAAATAAGAATATAAAATTATCAAATGATTAAGTATGTAAATTTGATCTTTTAAATTCTTGGATAAAAAAAATGGCATAATGCAAATGAAATGTTATATAGAAATGAAAGCTTAGCTTTGAAAGGACATGAAGACATAAATTGATAAAAACATTCTATCTACATTTATGAGATTTTTTTTTTTTTTTTTTTAAACCAAGTATAGAAGTATTAAATCAGACATTTCCATGTTAAGTACAAAAATAACAAAGAAACAAATTATTTTTAAGATTATAATCGTCTATGTATTGATCAATCATGTCGTTTGTGAAAAACTTTAATATTGAAAATAATCTCTTTCATGGGGGGGGGGGGATTAAGTTCTTTTTTTTTATTGTCAACATTATGTACTGAAGATAACTCAACATTATGCATAAATTCTTTTTCTGGCTTGTTTTTAAAGATTTAAATATAGCATTAAATAACTTTTTTTTTTCCCTTTTAATATCCAGTATGATAATATTATAATAGTCCACCACAACATATTTACTTTGTTACATCTACAAACTGTACATAACCAATGTAATTAGCATTTTCTTCATTTTTTTTTAATTACACTTTTTATTAATTAAATTATTAATTTTTAAAAAACTATTTCTATTGCTAAAAGTGGTAATTTAAAGTTAAAACTGCAATTTATTGTTTTAACAGAATACTTTTATGCACTAAACATGTACAGTTCAATGGATTTTATTTTGTCCAGTTCTGTGTGGTTTTTTCCAGTTTTGTCCGGTGTCCCAGACTTTTGACAAAAAAGTGGACAAAATAACAACCCTGCAATTGAGAACTACAAAATCTGCACAACTCAAATTTTGTTAATTTCAGTTCATAAAATAAATATTATATTTAAGCCAGAAAAATTGGATAAATCTAACAAAATGAAGAAAGTGCACTACAGCAGCATTTCACTGTAGTAGTACATGTAAGAAATCTCTGCTTCTTTTTTTTTTGGGGGGGGGGGGAGGAGGGGGGAGGAATATTACTATGTTTAAGTACAATTTAATTTTTCTCTTTCTACATTCTTGTGCCACATTAAGATGTATATAATAAAGGAATAAACTAAAACGAGTACTGATCTGAGGCTAAAAAATTTTCTGTGTTTTTCAGGAAAATTTCCAAAGCAATTATTTTAGTAAATTTTTTACACTAATCACAGTACAGTTAAGTTTCAGTAATGTTAGATATAGTATGAAAAACAAAAGTTTTTAATTAGATATTTAAAATATTACTAGATATATGTTTTGAGCAACTTGCTCCAGAAGGAGAAGGTTAATGTAATACAAGTTATCTATAGTTGCTAATTAGAGTTTTGAATGTCCTTACAACATCTTTGTGTGAATGCAGTTATAAAGCATTTGGCGACATAATAAAATATAATATTGAAATATTAGTCACTGTGGTACTGCTGAGTTTCTATTTTTCAAGATATTCATTTGATAAATGATGATACAGCAATGCTTTTCAAACTATGGCAGCAATTCTGATTTAGGTCATTTCATGGTCTCTGCTTCTGAAAATGTCTCAGCCAGTTGAAATTTAGTTATGATCTTGGTCAAATTTTCAATTAAAAAGAAAACTTAAAAAAATAAAATCCATAATCACAAAATATGCATGTTGAAAATTTTAGAGAAAAATCTTATAAAATTACATTTTTTTTTTTAAATCTCTTTTTAAAACTAATTTCTAAAATGGGAGAAAAAATTAAAAAACCAATTGTGCTTTTTATGCAAGCAACAGGAAATACAATTGCCTAAATAAGGTAAAGATACCAGTGTTCACCATCCTTAAAATTTGTCTCAGAGTTTACCACCCTTACATGACATGTTGAAATAAACTTTTAATAGCATCTATGAATTTGAATCTGCTCGCGCTAGATTCCCTAGAACTGGAGAATCTAGCTTGAGCTGATTCAAATTCTAGATGTTAATTAACGGTTATTTTAATATGTCTTTTGTGAGGGTGGTGACCATTGGTGTCTTTACCTTAAATAAAAAAGCTTAAGTTTAAATAAAATTTGGTCTAATATATTAAATGAATGTCACCATAATTTATAACTAGAAATTTGGAAATCTACCTGAAAGAAAGTAGCACTTCATTTATTTAAAATACCTAAAATTGAGTAATACTTGAAAAACTCATACTGAGTTTCACATTTAAAGGTTTTTAAAAATTAACAATAAAAAAGTAGAAACAAAATCTTAAAATTTCCTTCCTTTTTTTATGGAGGGGGGGGGATAGAGAATTAGATCCATTATCCAATACTAGTAGAACTTGGATTTTGTGTTTGCAAGTTATGCTTAAAAATAAAACAAATAAATTAAAAATCAAAAGAATTTTGATGAAATGCACTATTACATGGTCTCTATCCTTTGCCAATCACCTTGTACAATTTCTCTGCCAATGGCAGCTAAAACTCATGTTATTCTATGAAGAAATTTGTTATGAAAATTACTCATTATTCAATTTTTTATTTTTTTTTAAATTTAAATTCAAAAATTTATAACTGTTATATTTTTTCTTGTTTTTCTAAAACAGTTTTTTGTTTTTAATTTTTTATGTTTCTTTTTGAAGTTATAAAGTGCAAAAAAAGGAATTTTGTTTAATTTTTTTTTGCACTTCATAGCTTCAAAATGAATTATGAAAAATTAAGCAAATTTTGGGAAAAGCAAAAACCAAATTCAATTCTGGAATTTTTAGCTTAAAACGGGGCAGCCATCCCCTCTGTAGAGGATCAAAATTGTGATGGCATGTCTACAGACCACTCTTAGGGTGTCATTCACCGATAGCATAGCACTAGTGTCACATGAATACTTCTCAACCTCTAGATTTTTTTTTATTATTATTAGAAAAACAGAATAATAATTAAAAAAAAAAAAAACACTGGCAAGGGAACATTCAAAAGGTGTCGTCTTCAAAAAATATATGTGATGCTACTCTTTATAAAACACCAGAAAGTGAAAAATTATCGGCTGAAATGAATTACAGTGACCACAAAAAGTTATCAAAATTATGCATTTTTGGCGATTTAGCACTCTTAAGCTGTAAGTTTGCTAGCACCGAGGTTGCCGTGTATGAACAGAACTGTGTTTTGCTTCTGTGCCAAGTACTCAAAATGTCAAAATCAATCGCCTAACAGTGTGAAATCGCCAAATATGTTTAATTTTGATAATTTTTTGTGCTCGCTCTATTGTGCTCATTTCAGCCAATAAAATTTTCACTTTCTGGTGTTTTATGAAGAGTAGTATCACATATATTTTTTTCAATATTTTTTGAAGATGACACCTTTTGAATGTTTCCTTGTGAGCAATTCTTAAAACTATTTTCTCTGATATAATTAAATGGGATTGAGCTACTGTCAATGATATGTGGCGAGTCTTCGAGAGCTACAGAATGCACAGACACACCATATTTATGTCGATTACTCAACCATCCTACATATATAACAGTCATTAAAAATTACCATAGTTTTCTAGCTTAATGCATGCTTTAAACCATTAAATCATAATTTTTATGTTTTGTTTATTAATTACTTTTTGAATTGATTAATTATTTATATTTTTCTTTGAATATTTTTGTTTACTTCAATGTATTAGTTTTATTTTACAAAACCCACATATTTAGAAAAAACTGTAAATATTCTTGGAAATACACAAGCCTAAAAATAAATAGTATGCATTTTTCCAATGCATAATATCCATTTTTCCAATGCATTTTTCCAATGCATGTATGTGCATACATACATACATAAATAATGTTCATCTTGCTTTTGAATATGAGCTTACTGCTGTAAATTAAAATGTTTTATTACACAATAGAAGCGAGCTATTTTCAATAATGTATTGAAAATAATAATTCCTTTTTTATTCTCTGAACAAACAGCTTTAAAATTTTTAAACAGAATAGCCCTTGCTTTAAATCACAAGATGGTTTTTCTTATAAATAAGCTGAAACTTCATTTCATATTACTAAATTATTCCAGATAAACTATGCTAGTTACTTCATACAATATTTAGTAAAAAATATGTATATAAATAATTAAAAATTATACAATAACAATTTTTTATTAATATTCAACTTTAAGAAAATAAAAATCAGAAGTAAATTTGCTTTTTTAAAGTTATAAGAAACTGCAATAATGAGAGTGAGCTTTTAAGAATCTGTTAATAACTTAAAACTTAAAGGACAATTGTCAGGAAAGTTTAATTTTTATACAAATAAATTAAATTCTACAAGTATTATTGAAATCTGTATAATGTGTGTAGCTATTAAAATATTGATAGCCTTAAAGATCCCAATTTTGAAGAGCTTTCAAAAAATAAATGGGCTTTCAGATATGTCTAGTTAAATTTCTTGACATGATTTTTAACACCTGATCTAAACTGCATTTTGAATTCTCACACTAGTGTTAAATTCTAACGGTAAACCAAAATATTGTTTTTCTTTTACAAAATAATGCACTAGCAAATTTATGAAAATCGTATGTAATTTTAACAGAAAATAGGTTATGAAAAAAAAAAACTTGCTCAACAAAGAATTATCCCAAGCTTGATGTTGGTAAAAGGAAATTAATGTAAAAATCAAATCGCTAGAAACTTATTTACTACATTTTTTTATACGTCAAATATACTAGTAATGAAAAATTATAATCATCCATAATAATCTACATTTTCAAACGACACATACAAACGATCTCCATTCTCTTTTCTCCCAATTGTCTGTTTTCGCTAGCTTCGGTTCATAAAGATCGTCATTTTTTAAAAGCTCTCTTTCAAAGTAAAATTAGCATAAAATCGCTCTTAAAAAAAACATGTTGCGTAGAATACTCTATTTAATGAAATTTGCTTTCAATCGAAATTTTTTCAGCTTCATATTATTTTTAAAAAAATAATTAAAACGAGACATTTCCCCATTGAATAACATTGCGGAAGCTGGAGAGAAGGCAGGATTGCACGCTGGCGCCCTCTGTAAACATTAGAAAACAACATCACAAAATTTCAGCATTACCTTCTTCTCCTATTAAATATTACTCCGTGCTTAGCATTTTAAGTCCAGTTATATTGAAAATTTTTGAACTAAATTTTCACTTCCCACAAAATAAAAAAAAATAAACAGTTGGTGAATATACAGAACAACCCAAGTCCCAAATACTGACTCACAAGAAACTAAATGCAGATTTTAAAACAGTAGTATTCCAGATTATACAGTAAGTATATTCACCAAACACAAAGGAAAATAAAAAGAAATAAAACCTATGGACTAACATTCAACCGAAGAATTAACTCTTAATTTAGCTTCTCTCACATTTGTTTTTTTTTTTTTTTTTTTAGGATCTAATGAGTACAAAAATCAAAAACCCAGCTCGAATGGAAACAATCATTTCCAATAAGAGAAATTTTACGCTTTTATTTCCTTTAGCTCCCCAAAGACTAATCCTGAATTATAAAAACAAAACCCCATATTTTTTTTTTTTTTTAAGTAAGTTTCAATTAACACAGTAACAGGAATGTAATATCTAAATAAAAACATAGAAGTAAAAAAATTAGCTTTTAAACTTAAAAATTTATTGAAAGGTATATTTTGGTTTTTATTACACATTCCATAACATAAAATTTTGCTGTAAGTATTAATTATGATATCTATCACAATACAAAATCTTTCTTGGTAACAGGTGATAAATAAACAGGCAGTGTAAAGTTTTTAATTAAGTATTATTTAAGATATTTAGTATTAATTAAGTATGAATTAAGATATTTATCACAATACAAAATCTTTCTTGGTAAACACTCTTTCCATCCCGACAGGTGATAAATAAACAGGCAGGGTAAGATTTTTTTCCAATAACATATTTATGAGAAAAGGGTAAAGTAAAAAAAATGACAAAATATTACTTATCAGGCAGCCAGGAGTGGTCACACAATTTTCGGCTTCTTGTCAGACCGCATTGCACCTCCACCAATTTTCGTAAACTCTTTAAGAAACCGTCAAAGAAAACTACGCAGTAGGGTCAGGCAAATCAAAAAAACTTCCAATCTCGTCGGATGACCCTTTTAGACATCGAAATTCATACAGCATGGCCAAAGCCTGCTTTTTAACAAAAGAAGAGTGAAGCATCACACACTAAATTATCATTACTTCGCTCTTTTCCAGAAACTCGTACTCATAGGATATAATTTCCGAGCCCCAACAACTTCAGATTGATGATATGGCAAGGAGAGACTGCGCGGAAATCATTTATGACCACTCGAAGAAGAATCATAGCATTAATGATGAGAAAACCTTGAAGGCCCCAAGGAACGCCCCCTCTCCCCTCAACAAGACCAAAAAATACAACAATAATCTCCACTCACACAAAAGACCATACATATCTCTCGGACGAATCCAACAACAGCTCACTGCTTACCGATAAAACGCAAACACTTGAAAAACAACGCTCGATCCAATCCAGAAGCGTTGCCACAAGGCTCAGCTCAAAACAAAAACTCTCATTTGCTAACAGGTAACCGAAACTTTCTCCCTGGTCCCTCCTAGATAAAAATTTAATACGCCCACATTTAAAATATTTCTACAACCAAAATTTTCACGCCCATACAGTCAGCTCGACCTTGCACGACCTCAATTCGCCCCCTCAGGTAGACAGGTATTTTAATCTCCGAGAGAATTTTCCCATTTCACTCCCCCACTGTAACCGAGAACTGAACAGCTGAGAGGTACATCTGTGACCGCCACACCCACCACGCTGACCTTCAGCGGCCTAAGAAAGACACATTTCACTCCGCTTGGAAACAAGAAAACACAGAACTGCTTCTCACGGAAGCAATGAATGAAAGAAAGAGAGGGACACACCTCTTTATTGTAAAAAAAATGCGAGGGGAAAAGCCTCCTTTTTTTTTTGTTTGCTTACAATTCTCAAGAGAAAAAAAAAATATATACAAAGAATTCTTGACCAAAAATACTTCTCAGAATTGAAAATCTTCCTACCGTGCAATACATGTGATTACAAAGCGTTTTGAAACTAAAATAAATATAGCTAAGAAAACCTATCTTTTTTTTTTTTTTTTTTTTTTTACAGAATAGAGATTTTAATTATGAAATATTAAAAACGAACAAGCAGTTATAATTCATTATAACAACACCCCGTTACCCCAATGAAAAAAAAATTTTGCAAAAAAATTTTTTTTGAAAAGCCGCTGAAAATTCAAAGGCAAAGTGACCAACCATCAAAAAGTCAAACATTGACCCTAAGACAGAAGACAGCTAAGGCCCCAAACCTTCCTCGATCCGCAAACAGACGTCTCTATCTGCACATCGAACTTGCCACTCTCAAAGACATTTATATTACAAACTAGAAAATAGCTATTGCCTGAACCCAGAAATCCTCCCTGAAAAGTATTAACACAGCCTCAAGACCTCCGTAAACTCACACATCCACACAGACACAACTTCCAACTCTAACCTGAACCACAACCACATGGCAGAGCATAAGGACACGTGCACCAGCCTAACCGACACTTTTAAACTCCAAAAAAAAATCTAACCAATCACAGATGACATAGCACGGCACAAAACTTTTAACCACGAAGGCATTCACAATACCGCACCAGTCGGACCGCAACCAGATTCTACCAAACCAGCCTTGACATGCACCCTTAACACTTGCCACCTATACCGCCCTTAACTATCAGACAGAATAGACACAATTCCCCTGGACCAACTACCTTAACGACCAGGGTGGGCAATGATTAGACATTTTTTTTTCTATAAACCACTACCAAAACAGGGACAACATGAACACTCCTGGCAACCCAAATAGAATTAAAAAAAAAACACAATAAATATACATAAATGCAGAAAATATAAAAATATACATACAAATAAACAAAACCATTACATGATAAATTTTTACAACATAACATTTGAGAACCTTATTTTTTGTTTTTATCTTTATACATAAAAAATTTTTATACGACCCATGAGAGCCATATACACCACAACTAAACCTTAGGGAGAGAGAAAACAATGCTACAAGACTCGCGCCTATCGACGCAGAAGAGACACTTTTCTCTACAAGCATCAATCATTAAAGACTGTGATATAAAAAGGGATTAGAGCCAAATTTTTTTTTTTTTTTTTTTTTTTTTTTCGAGAGTTCTAATTTTTCTAAACAAAAATTTTTTGTCAATTTGTACTTATCACTGCAAGGAAAACCATCAATAATCATGAAAGAGAATATACACTGTCTCACATGCAGAATAAACAGAAATACAAATACACTTTATACTAAAAAACAAAGGTATGTTCACACATAAACAAAAATTATAACACAAATTGTAGGCAAGCCCGAAAAACACAGATCACAGAGAGGCAGGTACAAACACATTAACATTATCCTCCTAACTTAAATTATTTACATGAAAACCCCCCACCAGTTTTTGTGAAGGACAAGGTATCGGAGAGATAAAGAGAACAACAACAAAAAAAATCTAACTGCAATTTTTATTGTAAACATGACCTGCCACCTCAAATTTATTTTAAAGAATTTTTAGCCTACAACATTGTGACTGAGACAAATCCCCTTACATGATATCCCGAACCAAAAAAAAAAAAAAATTCCCCAAAACCTTAAGGTACTACGCATGCGCATAAAAGAACAATTTCTGACACTAAAATGATACCACAGTACAATGCCGGCAATTATATATACATATGTACATTACAAATAAATATTTACAAAGAAAAATACTGATATGAATGCTAACAATTACACGGTGCTGCAACAAAAAGAATACAAAACTAAACATATACATGCGAACAACTATCATAAAAGAGAGAAAAAAAAATTACTATTTAGAAATTTTGACCCCAAAATGTATCTCAAAATCGAAGGTTGTTACGTGGGCGAAGATTGTAATCATGTGTTGGCCTGGAAACCGTTTCCACACTCAGTTCATTTTTTGTTGTCCTAAGACTTTTTGGAGTAGTTTCCTCACTATTAAAATTGTCGCGCTCGGCTTCGCTTACTGTCGGAGATGCACTTTGTTCAATGTGAGCAGGACAGGGCACAGGGTGAGAGACCTCGGGGCTTACTAAGTTGGCATTAAAAGAAGAAGGAACCGGTTGATTTTCCTGAACAAAAATTTCACTACCCTGCCCCTGATCTGTGGGCAAAAAAACATTATAAAAGTTTGCGGAACTAAACCCACCATAATTTCCACCCTGAAACTGATTACTTTCCAGTAAATTATCCATACCACCCTCAAGTTGACCTAAATTGACTTGCTGATTCTGATTATTACTAGGATTTGAAGCAATTTGATCCAAACTCTCTAAAACCGGGAAAACTGGTTTGTCTACAATTTTCGACAGTCTGTCGACATGAACTATCTGCACATTTTTTAAGTTACTAAGTTGTTGTATCTCAAAATTAACTGAGCTTAATTTTCTAAGAACACGGAAAGGACCACTATTGCATTTTACAAACTTTTTGAAAGACCAGGCTTTATAGTAGGGGTAAATAGCATTACCAGGTCACCTACTTTAAGTTTCTTATCACAGGCTATTTTACTGCGAGCTTTTTCCTGCTTACACGCCGCCTGTTCTAACAAATTCCGAGTTCGTGCATACACCTGTCTTAGAGTAGGGATCAAATTCTCGCAATAAGATGGCTGGTCATTATAATTTATAACATTATTTTCTAACAGAGTGTTGTAAGGCAACCTAATATCACGACCATAAGTTACAAAGAAAGGAGACTCATCAATTGTGGAATGGACACTTGACCTCAAAGCTAATAAAGCAAACTTTAACTTTATATCCCAATCGTCATGGTGATCATTTACAAGGTGAGCAAGGGCGCGGTTCATTGTTGAGTGAAACCGCTCGACCTGAGAATTTGAAGCTGGGTGGAAACTGGACGTGTGTACATGAGTTAAACCTAACTGTTTATAGACCTGAGCGATGGCTTGACTCATATAATTTTTACCTTTGTCAGTAACAAATTTTGCGGGAGTACCGTGCCTACAAATAAATTCAGCCAGAGTATCGGCGATGGTATCCGAGGTTATGTTAGGGATTGCGAATGCTTCAGGCCATTTCGAGAAACTGTCGATGTACACAATTACAAATTTATTTCCCCTCTCAGTAGTGGGATAAGGCCCACAAATATCTGAGTGTATGGTCGAAAAAGGGGCGTCGGGGATTTCTAACCTTTGGAGTTCGGCTAACCTTTTGGGTTTATGAGCTCTCAACTCCAAACAAGACTGGCAAGAGGCCAAAAGTCTTTTTACATTTGCATACATGCCTTGCCAAAAGAAATTTGCACGGATACGATTAAAAGTTTTATAAAAACCAGCATGGCATGCTAGGGCAGAATCATGCGTCAAACTGAAAATTTTTGGTACCAAAGCCTTCGGCAGAACAATTTTTTCACCAGCTTCACGTTTTGATTTTGGCGACAATTTTTGACACATTATAATTTCATTTCTAACAAAAAATTTATACGTAACAGGTTTTACAGTTAAATCTTTACAAAGACGCGCGCTAACATATTTACAAAAATGATCTTTTTCCTGAGCTAACTGAATTTCACTCAACAATGAACTGTTCCCCAAAATTTGTATCTCCTGCCCAGAATTCTCGACAAAATTACACTCAGCAACATCCTCATTCCTGCTAAATTCCAAAGTGTGGTCAACATACCTGGACAAAAAATCCGCCACTGAATTGCACTTTCCCTTAATGTATCTCGGCTCAAAGTTAAATTCACTGAGTGCGCACAACCATCTGGCAATCCTCGACGTGGGATCCCTTAACTTTAGAGCATGCGTTAGTGCGGCATGGTCTGTATACACTATAAACGTTCGGTGGAAAACATAGCACTTGAAGTATTGTACTGCCCAAACCACCGCCAACAACTCCCTTTCAGTAGCTGAGTACCTACTCTCAACCTCCTTAAGTTTTCGGCTAGCGAAAGCTACAGGGTGTGGAAAACCAGTTTCATCCTCCTGGCACAAGACAGATCCCATTGCAACTGCAGAACTGTCGGTATAAATAATAAACTCCTTTGACATGTCAGGCAAACGAAGGGAAGGAATCTCAGCAAGTGCTTCCTTAAGGTCTCTAAACTCTGCCTCAGCCTCCTCATTCCAGACAAATTTATTTTTTTCTTTAGTCAGGTTGGTCAGGTTAATGGTCCGTTTCGAATAGTCACTGATGTGACGCCTATAGAAACCAATAGAGCCCAGAAAAGACCTCACTTGCTTACGATTTGTAGGTCGCTTAAATTTGTCAATAACCTCGACATTTTTCTTAGCCGGGAAAATTTTACCGTCTGAGACTCTGAAACCTAAAAAAGTTATCTCTGATTGAAAAAAATTACATTTTGATGGCTTTAATTTTAGATTATTTTCTCTGAGGCGATTAAAGACTAAATTTAATTTGTGCAAGTGGGACTCTACATCGGAGGAGGCAACGCAGATATCATCTATATATATATAAGAATATTTAAACTTTTTAAATCACTCAAAACGACATTCATCAGCCGTTGAAATGCCGCAGGAGAAGATTTTAATCCGAAAGGGCTCCTGGTCCACTGGAGTAATTTGTCGTGCGTGACAATGGCTGTTAAATGCTGTTGCTCCTCCGGGATTTTCTGTTGAAAAAACCCACTTGTCAAATCTAATGTCGTAAAATATTTGGCGCCAGACAGGGAGTCTATAGTTTCACTGATATTAGGCAAGGGGTAGTTGTCACTTAAGATTTTTTTGTTGAGGCGGCGGAAATCGCACGCGAGCCGAAAAGAGCCGTCAGCTTTTTTTACTAAAATAACGGGGGATGCGTAATTAGAATTTGACGGGACCAAAGTATTTGCCTCCATTAAGGTATTGATTTGCTGATCCATTTCAGCACGAAGGTTGTATGGTACACGATACGGACTACACTTAACCGGCACATTATCAGCTACCCTGATGTTGTGCATCACCGTATCGCAACCGGGAAGATCGAGCACCGACGCTGCAAAAACATCTTTGTTTTTCTCTAAAAAGGTTTTAACTCGCACTTTTAAGTTTTCATCCAAATGTTCAAGATTAAATTTTGTGCTCCATTCTAAATTAATTTGATCAACATCCCCAACCTCGGTAACTTCTGCACAATGAGAGGTCTCCTCTAGACTCTCGAAAATTGGTTCCATAAAGCCCACATGCGTATTTTTGTTGATATGTACAGGGGAGTCACTAACATTAATTATTTTAACTACTAACTCATTCATATTATTTGGGCAAACCGCATTTCCAATTAACGCAGCATCTGCTATTACTCTGTTTGGATACAAAAACACTAAGTCTGAAGAAAAATTATTAATACCCTGAGATTTTACATTTACAAACATTTCAGACCTAGCCGGGACAACATACTTGCTTTTCGCATAAATATTTACAGGTTTATACAGAGTTTCACAAAAATTTACAGACTCAAACTGATTTGCCATAAAATTTACTTCAAATTCCCCATTCCCCATTATTTTATTTTTAAAATCCATCTTATACCATTTTTGATGAGCCATGGGACACCCAAGATGATTTGAAAATTTGGCGACAAAGCGCCGTCACTAATAATGAAAGACTCCTCGAATGCCTTTTCACCCAAATTAAATTTTATATTGCACTTGTTCCTCAAGGCTACCTCGCCCCCTAACAAGGATCTCAATCCCACAGAACATGGTTGTTTATTTACACTGATCCCCTCTAAAGTATGTTCTGAGATCAAATTACAAGATGAACCCGAGTCAACCAAAGCGAAGTAGCTATGCTGGTTAAAGTTAAATTCGATTATAGGAAGTTTTCCCTGAACCCCTTTTGACCAATTGCTAAAAGACACCTCCCTAGTATTGGGCAGTAAATTTTCATCAAGAGGGTCTCTCACCTCTGCCGGCGAGACCCCTATTAGTTTAAATACCCATTACTGTCATTTTGCTGCCCCCTATTATCCTGCACTCCACCACTGTATCCACCTCTACCACTTGTCTTCCTATCCTCTCTGTTATTTCGCGGACGCCTGGGAAGTTGACACTCCCTGCTATAATGCCCTTTGTAGCCGCAATTGTAACATGTGACCTCACGTTTACTTCGCAGGGTTGGTCTAATATTTTCTTGCGAAGGCCTGGACTGATTTTTTGACTCTAAATTTTGCACTTGAGTGCTAAGTTTCGAAATTTGGTCGGTGAGATCAGCGATAATGCTTGTGAGGCTGCTTAGCTGTTGCGCTTGTGCCTCCGACGCAGTTTGCTGCGCACAGGACTGAGCTGCACAAGCCAGCTCAAATTCTTGGGGTGAATGCTGAATTTGCACCGCCTTAAATGCCTTTTCCTCCGCCAAAGCGACCGCCTCAAGTTCCTCAATAGTTACTGGCGCCCTGGCAACAACTCCGCGCCTAATTTCAGGTCTCAAATTATTCATCAGCATAGCCATTAACCACTCATTTTCGGTGTCAGTCCAACTAGTCTCAGGAATTTTCTGAGCCTTGACAATTTGACGAGCTTTACACCGCGCACTCGCGATAAAATCGACGACCGGCGTTTTGTCATCCTGCATGACATTCCAAAAAGACTTGAAAATTTCACATATATCCTTTTTCTCCCCGAACCTGTCCTTCAAAAATTTTTCGAAGTCACCAAAAGTTTTGATTTTGTCCTGGTGTGTCTTAAACACCCGCAGGGCTGAACCAGCCAATCTCTGAGATGCGGCGAAGACATAGTCTTCCGGTTTCCAAAGTAAAAATGTAGCAATTTCCTTAACTTTTGCCAAAAAATCATTTACACTAAAATTAGGGTCACCTCCGGTGAAAATTGGTATAAACGACAATTTATCTAAAAGAATTCCCCTTCTCTGGGACGTAACGATTTCGGGGTCCTGTGCAACAATTGCACCGACCAAAACTTTTGGGCCATTTGTGTTAGTCGGCCCACCTGCCCCACCTTGATCTGTACTTTCCTCAACAACCATTTTTTTTTTTTTTTGACCACAACAAGAAAAAAATATTAACCTAAACCAAAATTACTAATACCATAAAATTTATAAAAACACAGTTGGTAGCTGTCATCAAATGTCTCTAATAATTAACTGCAGCTTAGCTTCAAATAAAGTCCTAGCAATTGTATTTTTCACACAAGTATGTATAGTCCATACAAATTTTACAATAGCACACAAAAAAAAAAAATTACTATGTAAGATATTTTGCAAACTTAAAAACAATTTTTTTTTCTTTTCATAAATCTTGTGTAAAATACAGACTACTTTGTTGAAAAAAGTGTAAACAACATTATTTGTATATAAATTAATAAGAATATGTATATGTGTATATATATATCTAGTGGCAATTTCAAAATACAAACGCAAATTTGCAAAATAAAATTTACACCAAAAACACCTTCAATTTAACTCTAAAAAAAAAAAACTACGGGATAAGAAAAAATTTTTTTAACTTCTACCCAAGGGGACCAAAATTTCAATCATAACTCCTATCTCCTCTTTTTTTTTTTTTTTTTTGTTTAATTTGTTGTCTCACAAAAAGCTCAAAATTTCACAAAAATTTTCCAAAAAAAAAAATTTCTTTTCTACAAAAAAAAACATTCCTAAATTCCATAAAAGAGGCAGACACCTCACATATAATTTGTTTTGAAATTACCACTCATAAATTATACAAATGACTTAATTTGGATAAAATGTAGTTCATAAGGTAAAAATACAGTACATTTATCAAAAATGTGAAATAATGTGTGTATATCAAAAAGTAGCAAAATAATGTATATATATAAAAATTTTTAAAGATAACAGAAGAAATATGTATGTGTATAGACAAAAAAAAAAAACCAAAATACTATATGCATATATCACCATTGTCAACAAAACCAAAAAAAAATTTTATAAGGAGGGATTTTTATCTTACTTCCAAGCCAATTTTTTTTTTTTTTTTTACAAAATTTGAAAATTTTCCACATACATTGCTCATACCCTATTTTCAATGTGTGAAACATCCACAGAAATTTTCTATTCCCAGACAATTAATAGCATTTACTTAAATATAAAAATTCCTCCTTAACACATTCTCACACATGTAAGTTAATAAAATCCAAAATAATTTTTTTTTTTTAAACATATGAGACAGTTATATTCAAGAAATTTTTCAGATTATTGATAGTGAAAAAGGGAAGTGGTAACTCACCACCGCTGACCTCATCAAGTAAACTACCGCCCAAGGCATTTTCATCAACATTAGATTCTATGGTAATTAGTGTATCTCTTACAGTCACTTCTCTCCCCAGGGACAGCATGGCACATAGAAATTGAAACAAAAAAAAACACATATAAGAATACAAATAATCATATATACCACAAATAAGAGAGCTAATTAAAAAAAACGACTTTAACAAAAATTTTGAAGGCACCTCCACTAAAAGAACCCTAAAAAGCACAAAAAAAAAATTCCCTTACATTTTCCCAGAGGCACCATTTATTATGATTAATTAACTTTCATAATTTCACTTATTAGCATTAAATTTTTACAAACAGATCGTATAGTGGTTAGAATAATTCTTTAATTAATTTAGTACAAAACGTTTACAAGTACTCATTAGTCACCCAAAATACCTAACTTAGCATTTTAAGTCCAGTTATATTGAAAATTTTTGAACTAAATTTTCACTTCCCACAAAATAAAAAAAAATAAACAGTTGGTGAATATACAGAACAACCCAAGTCCCAAATACTGACTCACAAGAAACTAAATGCAGATTTTAAAACAGTAGTATTCCAGATTATACAGTAAGTATATTCACCAAACACAAAGGAAAATAAAAAGAAATAAAACCTATGGACTAACATTCAACCGAAGAATTAACTCTTAATTTAGCTTCTCTCACATTTTTTTTTTTTTTTTTTTTTTAGGATCTAATGAGTACAAAAATCAAAAACCCAGCTCGAATGGAAACAATCATTTCCAATAAGAGAAATTTTACGCTTTTATTTCCTTTAGCTCCCCAAAGACTAATCCTGAATTATAAAAACAAAACCCCATATTTTTTTTTTTTTTTAAAGTAAGTTTCAATTAACACAGTAACAGGAATGTAATATCTAAATAAAAACATACAAGTAAAAAAATTAGCTTTTAAACTTAAAAATTTATTGAAAGGTATATTTTGGTTTTTATTACACATTCAATAACATAAAATTTTGCTGTAAGTATTAATTATGATATCTATCACAATACAAAATCTTTCTTGGTAACAGGTGATAAATAAACAGGCAGTGTAAAGTTTTTAATTAAGTATTATTTAAGATATTTAGTATTAATTAAGTATGAATTAAGATATTTATCACAATACAAAATCTTTCTTGGTAAACACTCTTTCCATCCCGACAGGTGATAAATAAACAGGCAGGGTAAGATTTTTTTCCAATAACATATTTATGAGAAAAGGGTAAAGTAAAAAAAATGACAAAATATTACTTATCAGGCAGCCAGGAGTGGTCACACAATTTTCGGCTTCTTGTCAGACCGCATTGCACCTCCACCAATTTTCGTAAACTCTTTAAGAAACCGTCAAAGAAAACTACGCAGTAGGGTCAGGCAAATCAAAAAAACTTCCAATCTCGTCGGATGACCCTTTTAGACATCGAAATTCATACAGCATGGCCAAAGCCTGCAGATCAGCTAAGTTTGTCTGAGAGGCCTTAGTTTGTAAATTATTTTCTCTTATGTGTCTCGCATATTTACACAATACATTAATAACATTTTCATGGATACTTTCTGGAAACTGCAATTCTTTAATATAGCAGCATGCGAGGTTTTGTTAATTTTAGTATGATAATCGTTTGAATTTTTATCTATATCGCAATTCTTGTTATATTGGATTACTTGTCTCTCTTCAAAATATCGGATTCAGTTCAGAAAACTTAATTTTAAGAAAGTTTTTGAAAAATCCATTTTAGCTTATTGAGCGTAACATACAGAAATAGGCAGAAAATGTGTAGAAAAATTTGAGATATATTAAGAAACAGAGTGAAAAACAAATCTGGTTACAAGTAAAACGTTTGTTAAAGAGAGACTGAACATCTATATTTGAAGGCAAAACGAGTGGAAGATAAGCGGCATAGTGTACTTCTGAAGCAATGCCCGCCTACAGTAGCGCCAACTGCAAGGTGGGTTTTTAATGGTTTACTGTAAATGTGCCACAAAACTGGTGACGAAGGACGTCGTACTAAATTAAATTTTGTTTACAAAGAATGTAAGTAGAATTTTTTTTCCCTCCAGATAATGCATGCAATTGTTAATTTTTAATTTAAAGAAATAAATATAGCACTTATAAGCTCTTTACAAAAATACTTAAAAAGCACAAAATTAAATAAAAGAAAAAAGAAAAAGAAAGAAAGCCAGAAAGAAAAATAGTACCTGAGAATACCCGTTACTCGCGATATAATATTTTTTATATACAAACCAAGCTAACTTTTAAAGTGAAACATACATTTTAAATAGAAATGAGGAAATGAGGAAAGATGTTAGCGTAACAGAATGTCGAGTTTACATCAAAAAACAAAATAACAACTAATAAAAGTCGAGTTTTTTGTCAAATATAGTCATTTTAAAGTCTCTAAATACCTACGCATAATTTTTAATTGATTAAAGAAGAGTTTGTTGCTCCTATATCTGTAAATCTAATTAAAAATTTGAAAAGTTCGATAGATATAATTTTAAATTTGGTTCAGAGCTAAATCTGAGCCACGTGTCATTGCATTCTGTAGAGCCGTTTTCCGGTGATACAAGGTCGAATAAAAAAAGTTCTATATACCTACATTCCTCCCATGTGCACAGAGAAAATATTCTGAAATCATTTTGAGGTTCCCTGTTGTCTAAAACGTAAAGATAAAACAACTTTTTTTCTCCATTCAATGCATTTTACTGACAAAAGCCTTATGGCGTATACGCAGAAGTATTTTTACCCATATCTCTAAATCTAATCCATTTTTTAAAAATTTCGATGTATATCATTTTAAGTTCGATAAAGACCTAAATTCCTGCCAAGTGTCGTTTAATTCCATCAAATCATTCTCGCGTGATACCCAGACAAAAATAGGTGTTACAGACGTACGGACACAGCAACACACGGAAGATTTTCAGCTTTCAAGGTGTGTGAAACGTGAAGATAACGCAAAATTGTTTAATTCTGACAAATTTATAGTCAAAAGTCTGATTTTGTTAATAAAGATGTTGTATTTAGCAACGTTACCAACGCACCAGATTATTTCATTCCATTATTTCTAGAAAGTTGTATTCAGCTAATCAGAGAATTTTGGATATCAAATAACGAGAAAAAAATCTTGTCCAGAAATAGTGGTAGAAATGAACCAGAGGTTTCGAAGCTGTTATTCAGTTTAAAAAATCTAGTGTAACCACGTTACCTTTGCTGCAATGAAGACCATTTCAAAGGCTTGGAGGGATCCCAAGTTAACCGGCAGGTTGGGATTTAGTAAACTTGCGCAGAGGTTTCCATGGTCGCAAGATATGTGGTTAAGGAATACTATTCAAAATAATCAAATTAAAAAATAGGCTAATATCATTTTTTCAAACATAAATGTTTCTTAGAATAAAACTTTTTTAAATCATATTCTTCAAATTAGCTTACTTTTAACTAATTTGAAATACTATTTAAAAGCAAAGAGTTTTTAAATACTTTTAAGTTATAAAACAGTTTATTTTACCATGTTTTTATTAACTTCGATTCTTGTTTGTATGTTTGTTTGTTAAATCTTGCAATCTATTTTTAACTAACTTCCCGACTAGCTAGATATTTGAAATTTTCAGGACAGCTCACAACACGGTGACAATACATTTTCTAATAATTTTAGTCAACTATTTGAGGTCCCGCTGCCTACGGCAGCGCTTATATGATTCGACAGAAAATTTATTTAACTAACTTCCCGACTAGCTAGACATTTGAAACTTTCAGAACAGTTCAGAATACGGTGAAAATACATTTTTTTAATACCTTTAGCCAAATGTTTCGGGTTCCTGCTGCCTTCGGCAGCGTTATCAGTACAAAGCTTGCAATCGATTTTTCAATAACTTTCCGAGTAGCTAGACATTTGAAACTTTCAGGCTAGCTCGTAACATGGTGACAATACATTTTTTAACACTCTTAGTCAACTGTTTCAGGTCCCTACTGCCTTCGGCAGCGTTTATATGATTCAACAGAAAATTTATTTAACTAACTTTCCGACTAGCTAGACATTTTAAACTTTCTGAATAGTTTAGAACACGGCGAAAATGCAATTTCTAAGTATTTTTAACCAATTGCTTCGGGTTCCTGCTGCCTTCGACAGCGTTACCAGTACAAACCTTGCAATCGATTTTTCACTAACTTTCCGACTAACTAGACGTTTAAAACTTTCAGGATAGTTCAGAACACGGTGACAGTACTTTTTTTCAATACTTTTAGTCAATTGCTTCAGGTCCCTACTGCCTTCGGCAGCGTTTATATGATTCGACAGAAAATTTATTTAACTAACTTCCTGACTAGCTAGACATTTGAAACTTTCACAATGGTTCAGAACATGGTGAAAATGCATTTTTCTTTATACATTTTAGCCAACTGTTTCGGGACCCTGCTGCCTTCGGCAGCGTTACCAGTACAAAGATTGCAATCGATTTTTCATTAATTTCCCGACTAGGTAGATATTTGAAACTTTCAGGATAGCTCAGAACACGGTGACACTACTTTTTTTAATACTTTTAGTCAACTGTTTCAGGTCCCTACTGCCTTCGGCAGCGTTTATATGATTCGACAGAAAATTTATATAACTAACTTCCGAGTAGCTAGACATTTGAAACTTTCAGAATAGTTCAGAATGCGCTGAAAATGCATTTCAAAAATATTTTTAACCAATTGCTTTTGGACCCTGCTGCCTTCGGCAGCGTTACCAGTATAAAGCTTTCCCGGCTAGGTAGCCATTTGAAACTTTTATAATAGCTTAAAACACGATAGCAAGGAATTTTTTCAATACTTTTATCCAATTTCTCCGGGTTCTCGCTGCCTTCAGTAGCGTTTATATGATTCAACGGAAAATTTAAAAACTTGGTTTATAAAAGTTCTTTTTATCTTGTAATTATTTTTACTTTTATTTTATTTTCCTATGAGCGTACTTCATTAACAAAATACTATCATAAAGTCCGGTGTTTAAAAGTCTGTTTCATAGTCATCGACATCAGGTAACATGGAGATTATATTGTAAAAAGTAATCTCTTAATGGAAAAAAAATTGAATTTTTTTTTCTATTACCAAGTAAATAATTATAAATTTATGAAATACCTTAATATATATAAAATTTATTTATGCATAAAATTCCTGGAAAATATTTTCCATTGTTGAAATTTAAATTAAATATTTTTGAGAATGTACAAAATCAAATTTAAATCGAAATAAAAGGCAATGCATTTCCAAAAATTGGGTCTTTGTTTTGAAAACAAAATTAAATCAATATTTAAAATAAGGCTTATAAAACTAATAAAAAAAAAGAATAACCTATTACTTGGTTTACATTTATTGAATTATATTCTATTTTCCGGAGCATCGCATATACTATTCCAGATGGCTCAAAATTTTAGAACTTTTTGGGATTGCTATGAGATATTTCGAATTTAATATTTTTCTGTTTATGAAAAGAGTTTTTAATAGATTTTGTTTAAAAGTCTAAGAATTTTTTTTCTTAAAAAGATTTTTTCCCATTTTTAATAAAAAGATTGACTTTCATATAATAAGTTTTATTTAGTTATTTATATTTATATATATATTTTTGATTCATTTATACCAATCAATTAATATTCCTTTGGCAGGTAACTTTTTATATGGTGCAGCATAGTTAGTTTTAACCCATTGCAGAAGAGTGTCTGTAAATAGCTGACAACAACAACAACAACAAAAGATACCTTCCACCTTTAAGCGTACCTCTAAAACAATAAATCATTTCTAAATGTATTTTGAATATTCCTTTTTAACCCATTAAAGGATGTGGGTGTGTATTATGAGAGTGATATTTACTGCATCGAATTATATTACAATAATTTTTACACGAAATCGTAGAAAAGTTTGTTAGATATGCTAAAGTTTCACAGTAACGGCAGAAGACGGCGCTTACGGCGTGAAATATGGATATCTACCACAAAGGGTTAAACTGACATCAAATTGTATTTTGTTTATTTATTTTTTGAAACTTAAATTATTTTGCATTACTTTGAAAGAAAAAACAATGTGCAAGGTAATAATGTACATTAATCATTAAAAATTATTTATTTTCCTAACGTCATACAAAAGTAAAAAAAAAATTACTCTGCAAGTTTTTCAGATGATAAATAAGCGTTTTTGTCACATGAGCAATATAATTACTATTAATATATTTAAAATATATTGAATATGTAAAACAATATTTCTGCATAAGGCTTACGCCATAAAGATTTTCTATTTCAAAAATAAAGAAATCAATCCATAATGCATCAAGTTTTTCAAGTACGATTTAAATTTCATTTCAAATGGGCAAACTAGAACCGAATGCTTCTCTACCATTCTTCTTCGCTTTTTCTCTCGATGAAGTTTTTTTTTTCCCCAAAAAATTTATAGTGACAGCTTCAATTTTAATTACAGCGGTTTTATTGGACTGTAAAGTAAGATGCTATAAATCAGGTATAAATTAGGCTTCAATAGCAATAAATTACAAGAGATGGGTCTTAAAATTTATTATTCACTTACATTTCTAAATGTTGGAAACATAAAAATTTTATTTCTCAAATTAAATGTGAAATATTTTTATTTCAACTAAAAGATATTCTGTTATACATTTTATTACTTTTTGAACCATTCAGGATATGAAAAGGGTTGGTGTAAATCTATTTTAAAAAATGAAACTCTTGTAGATGTATTTTCTTAGCAGAGAGTATTGTTTCGGTATTATGTGGCTTAAAATAATTGTCCATACAAAACACTGGAAAAGTATATGAGGGAGATTACAGAAAAATGAAATAGTAACAGTATATTCCCTACTCACCGTGCTTTCAATATACAGTAAAATAAATTTACTGTAATTTTTACTTACGTGCACTGTAAAAAAAAAATTGTAAATTTACTGACTTTTTATTCAGAGTCTCTGTAAATTTACAACATTTCTTAGGTAAAAATAATTAATCCAGATTATCGATCTTTATTCTGTATTTTTATTTTGTACTTTCTTTTATTTCGTAATAAGCCTCAAATGGCGTTACTTGTCCCTATATGTTTTATTTAAATATCGTTTCCTGTAACTTTTTTTACAGTACTTCTGATATCCTTGATTGTGTTTTTGATTTTTTTCATTGTTGCTTTGAAAATGCACATCCATGAGCAAAATATGGAACTACATAAAAAAAAAAAAATCACCATAGAAGCATTGCAGTCAAACTAAACTCTCATACTGTATGTCAATTAATGTAAGTTTAAAATAAATTTAAATTGCGTCCCGAATTTTCGGCTCTACCTGTATTTTATTATGTAGGATTATCTTTATTTATTACGTTAACAGTGATTCTTCAACTTCGAAATTCATTGCTTTATGTTACATAAAGATCATATTTTTCAATGCGAATTTGTTATTATTATTATTATTATTTAAATCTTTTTAATGAAGTAACTATAATAGTAGGATTTTTCATTTTTATATATTTATATATTTTTAGTAATATAAGGTAATTTCTGTAAAATGGCTTTTCGTATCTGACAGCTTTGTTGTAAGTTATTTTGTTTTAATTAAACATAGTTTCAAGTAAATATACTTTCTTAGAAAGAAGAGAGCAAATTAGCTTTATAAATTTAAGAATTTTCTACCAAAATAAAGAAAAAAAAAAGAAAGAAAAAAAAGAAAAGAAAAGTCTTTTCAAATACCTTATAAATCAAATAATACGACATTTTTTAAATACTTTGAACGTCAGAAAATTAAAATTGAAAATGTTACTTTGAGAAACTTAGAGAACATTTATTTCATTGCAAAAACAATAATTATTGCTACTCACAAATTTCTCTCTTGAGAAAAAGGAAGACTTACATCATACATAATGTTAAGCATTACACTTTTCTCTAAAGAGTCGTATTTTGCACCGAGCTACCGATCTGCATTTAATAATAATTAAAAAAAAAAAAAAAAAAAAAAAATGAAAGAGAAGATGTACAAGTTTTCAAACAACTTTTATGACATTTATCATGGGGAATATATTTTTGAAAAAATTTTGTCCATTGTGAAAATCCTTGTTGATTTACAAAAGAAAATACACGTTTCTAACTTTTTAGAAGAACACTTTATATCCATTATATTGTGTTTTTAAACTAGTAATTTCTACTTAGAATCTTTTCTCTAAACAAATTTAAATAAAATAACATAAGTAATTTTAATTTTAAGAAGTAGGTAATGAAGAAGTACAACTACAATAAACATTTTCATTTATTTAAATCTTACAGATTAAAATTTAACTATTAATTTTAATCTTAAATATTAATCTGCAATATTTAAATTTAATAATAATGTAAGATTCTGCGTTTTAATTTTAAGATATCTATATTTACTTAAACTACAAAATAAATTGCAGCTTTATCAAAAATGAATAATAAATAAATAAAACATCATTAAGTTTAACAGGTTAACAACATTATTCATCTGTGAAAAAAAAAAAAAAAATATTCAAGCTAGAATGAAATCTATGAATCACAACATGAAAATGCCTTAATTTTAGTTTTATTGAATGCCATTTGTATTCACGTTACCAATTGTTAGTTAATTTGTTTTTTAATCAATATTTCACATTTGAGTAAATGCATGATACACAGAAACATTCTACGGTTTAAATAATAAATATTCTAATGTGGCTTTTACTTATATATATATATATATTGAAGTATGCGCCCCTTGAAAGTATGCTTCTAATTTTAAGCATTTATATCCAATTGATTATGTGGTTTATTATCTTTTTTCTCTTTCACAAGTTTAATGGTCCTTTTTTATTATCCTTCAGGTCCGCGTAAGTATTTTAAGTTAATATGGTAACTCATTGGTTCCTTATCTATATCGCAACTTTTTGTGTCATTCTTTCCTCTATGTTAAATTCAGTTCTATATTTTAGTGTGCTGTTATTGTTTTTGTTCTATTAATTGCTAAATTTTAAGATTAAATTTTATTACGTTATCTATTATTTATATATATATATATATATATATATATATATATTTTTTTTTTTTTTTTTCCATGAGCAATACATATTTCTGAAACATATTACTCTTACATTCTTTTTTTTTTTTTTTTTTTTTTTAATATTATGCAAAATTTGACAAAAAAGAAAAAAAAAAAGCTTATTTGTTAATTTGTCATAACAATTAAGAAATAGTGTATCAAATCCACGGTTAATATATAAAAATATTTCAGAAATGGCTTCACACAAAAAATTGATTGATTACCGCGTTTGAAAATTATCACTCTTCATAGTTTTCTCTCTGCTATATCATTCTTATTAGATCTTTATAAAATATATATATATATATATATACTGCTTAAGTTATGGGTAAATCACTGTCCCCATAAAATATTTCAAAGTGAGTGATATTAAATGATTTTATTTTTATTTATTTAATTAATCTTTCAAATGATTTTAGTTTTATTTATTTATTGTTTCATTTATTTTAACATTTGCAATAAAAACCCGTGTGTAATTATACACGAAAATTATTATATTATTTTCTCTTAAAGATGCCGAAGAAATTAATTCTAAATATTTAATTTCCATAAACGTAATGCAAAAATGTAATTAGTCAAGTGAAAATCAATTTTACTGGCATCAGTTCTTTATTTTTAAGTTTTCCCCATTTAAGAAGATTAATGATAAATGAACAATTTATTTAATTTTCCAGTATGTTATCTGCATGCGTGACAAGACATATTTTTGTACTAACTTTCTCATCTCAGATATAATTATAAATCTTATCATTAGTGTAAGAATAATTAAAAATTACTCATACACTTATTTTTACTGAAACAAAACAGGATGGATATTTTCGCATGAAACGACATTATAAACAATTCTTAATAATTGCGGTATCACTGAACTTTTCGTTGAAAGAATTTCTATTCATTTCGTATCTATGCATTAATACTCAAATATATTTTTTGTACTTTTTAGGCTATTTTTAATTAGAGGAGAGGCTTAATATCGTTCGAAAGGTATGGTTAATGGGAGATGCAGAAAAAAATTATTCTGATGTGAGGCCAAGAAAGTAGATAAAAATATCTTTACTTTTACTCACTTTTTCAATTTATACACGTAATATTCTGTATTTAAAAAGTTTATTGAAGAAAGTTTCAAAATCTGCGCGTGCAACTTTTTAAAATGCAATACAATGATTCTTGATTTAGTTTATTTTTTGGATTTTTTTTATTTATTTATTTATTTAAATTTCACGTTATTTACCATTTGCTTTTTCGCAACAGAAATGAGTATATTTTATTTATTTATTTATTTTTAAGATTCTATTATTATTTGTGGGACAACATAAATAAGCATGTCCTATTTTTACACTGTTCTATATGTATATATAGAGAAAGTATTGGATTCGTGAAAATTTTCGAACTCCAGTTTTCAATGGATCTACACGTTTTGGGATGTCCTGAACACGATTCGACTATTTTTAGAAAATGTCTGTCTGTGCATCTGTGTGTAACACAAATTTTGTGGACGTTGTATCTCACGAACCAATGAACGAAATTTAACCAAACTTGGTATTTAGTTGGATACTGACATAAACTAGTGCTGATTAGATTTGTAAATCATTCGCTGAACAGGTGGCGCTGTGTTCCCATTTTTTTCTAAATTTTTAACATGGTATGCATAGGACAAAATTTCGTATGAGTTATTTTTAATGTTTGATTTTAAAATTAATATGAATTATTGATAATAGTAGTAGTAAACTAGGAACTATTTTTTTTTTTTTTAAATCATATATAGCTTTTTTTCATCATGTTTTAAAAAAACAAAAAACTTGTGATTTGGCTTTTGAAAACATGTAGAGACACAAAATGTGGGTTATGTCTGAATGTAATCTTATATTTGTTAAAAAAGTAAGTTTTCTTTATATGTACTTATTTTTTTTTCCTTAAATACTAATTGCAACTTTTAGTACAAATCATAAATGACTGCAGGGGATTATTAATTTCCTATATTTTTTAAAGATTATATACATTCTTTAATAAAAACCGTTAATTTAACCCAATAGCACATAACGTTGTTTAAACGTTGTTATAACTAATTTTTCACTGCTCAGACTTATTTGCGACGTTATAACAACGTTATGTGCTACCTGGGATGTTCTAATACTACATCATTACAGTGGGGTCATAATTACCACACTTATGAAAAACAATGGCTGAACAATTTGTGTTATACACACACACACACACATATATATATATATATATGAAATACATTTTCAAACATATATATAATAGCTTTTATACTATAAGGATAACAGAAATTAAAATGTAAATAACACAGCAGTTTATTTCTACCACTTTCAAATTTAGATAAAAATATCTAAAGTTAAACAATAAAGTAGACGTATAGTTAACTTAATTAAAACATGTGATATAATTGCTCAAGTTTAATCTTAATTTTCTTAACTATATATAATTAAAGAAAGTAAACACCTAAAAAATTTCTTACAATGACTATCTTAATGCTTCTCATTATCATACTTAAAAGTTTCACAAGAACTTAAAAAAAGGTTTTTTTTTTTCTTCTTTGTGCAATTACAAAAAAAAAAAAAAGTTTTAATTGAAAAGTTCTTTTGCACACTTCTCTCTCTCTCTCTCTCTCTCTCTCTCTTATCTCTTCTTTTTCAACTTTTATTTATTTATTTTTTTTTTTAACTACCGGATTATTTTTTAAATTACTATTTTTATTTTGTAAAATTTTTGAGGTAGATTTTTATTATGGTTTTAAGAAACTAAAACCAAGGAAATATTATACATTATAAAACACTTTGTTGCGGAAATATTCAGGTCTAGAATTACAGAAATGTACAGTTTTTAAAAGCAAACATTTAATTTTATTTTCTCTCGCCCACATATTGCAGAAAAGCATTCTATTTATGCTAGCAATTCGAAACAGAGTTTCTACTACATTTATACATTTCAAATGTTCTATGAATCATAAAATTATTGTTTTAATTCGCTTGTCTGTTTATGTTTATGTGTGAGTCTGTTTTAAGACTATCTTAAAAATTAATCTATGTATCTTTAAAAGAATATATGAAAAATTCGAAAGTTTTAACTCGGCTTTCTTAATATTTATCATACAGGGAATGTTTTCTGAAAGTTTTTAGCAATATCTGTGAAGTGCTTTTTTTACAGGGACATGTAAATGAAATTAAATATATTACGTCCATAGGCGAATTACGTGAATGGGCGAAATTCATTGTTTATATATTTAAGCATCTTTACACTGCACTAAACAAAATGAAATTAAAATAAATTTTTACATACATATACGAATATGTTACACAGAATGTGCCATGAAAAGCATTCATGCATTGATACATATACACATTCATGCACTGGACTTGATTAAGCTTTGAAGTTCAAGAAAATTCAGGGCTATTTCATGTCCCACCTTTTTTCGGGGCAAAGTCTTCCATTCTCTACATATACAGAAACAAATTTAAAACTTAGTATAATTCAAATTAAAGTTCCTTTCGGCATTTATATTGTCATATGAAAAAGCTACTGACAAAATTTCAGTGTATGTTTATAATTGTTTTCTTTTTATACATGTGGATGTTTTTTACCTACACCCTCAAAGCCCTATAGGATTGCTTACTATTTATTGCAGGGTTTTAAAAAACCCGGTTTAAAAAAAAAAAAAAAGCCCAGCCCGGGCGGGATTTTTTGGGTTTAATTGGGTTTTAATGGGCTTTTTTGGATTTTAATGGGCTTTCTTGGGTTTAATTGGGTTTTAATGGGCTTTTTTGGGTTTAATTGGTTTTTTATATTAAACATACAATAACACTGTTGGGTTTAAATTTTAAGTTTATTTCAGAAGAGAACAGTTTTAGATTAAAAGAAAACTTATTACAAAACAACAGTAATTAATTATAATTAATTAAAAATTAAACGACCTTCATATTCTTAGTATTGGTTTGGCCTAAACTTTAAAATGAATTCTTATTTTATTCTATTCAGTATTTTATCACAATTTTCAATTTAATTTTTTATTAAGTTATTTTGTGTAAAATTAAAACTAGTAACAAAAGCGAAATATTTTAAACCTTCCATGTACGATTTTCATATTACAAATAATTATGTATTTTTATATGGTTAAAGAAAAAAATGTGCAAATATTTTTTTAATTTTTGTTAATATTGATAACTGACATTTGATTCATATTTGAAAACTTAATAAAGGAATACAAAACAAAATTATCACTGTCTACATTTTACACTTACATGTCTTTTAATTTTAGAAGCTCATTTATGTGAAAAACGAAATTTTTTTCTGAAAAAAAAAAAAAAAAAAAAAAAAAAAAAAAATGCGTAACACCTTCCATTTTATTAGTCATTCTATATAAATGTTTATTATCAAGTTAATAGCGTTTCATTGAACCAGACCAAGTTATAGGTAAACATTAAAAATAATTCTGGAACACGAAAAATTTTTATAGAAAGGTCATTTTTAATAAAACTAAATCTTTTAAAAAGGCAGTTTTAATGAATTTGAAGTTTTCGAGGGGCAAAAAAAGAACCCTATTTTTGCCTGTATCGAACCTTACAGCATCAATATATTATATTTGTTAGTTATGTTTAATATTTGTTGTTAAATCCTTAGAATTTTAGGCAAAGTATTACTTTTATTTTTATTTTTTCATCATGACTTACAAATAAAAAAAATGGCTTGCAATATTGTTTATTTTTTCTCATCTTTCATTTTCTAAAACTGTTATGTTCAAAAGAGATATTGTAGATAGATGGTTGAAATGAAAGGATTTTTTCTAACAAAGTTGAAAAATAATTACATAATTTCAAACTGCCATATATTATATCACTAATATGATATGATATGTTACGTATATATAATAATAATTATATATATAATATAATAATTATACATATAATTATTAACCTACATAATATTTATTATTTATAATACTGTCAAGTAAGAAAATATAAGTAAAAAATAATAATTATTTTTTAAAGTGAAAAATTTTATTAGATTTAAAAAAAACCAATAAAACCCACTTGAGTGTAGGTTTTATCGAAGCAGGACACTTTGGTCCCGCCGTTTTGGTCCCGCCACTTTGGTCCCGCCATTTTGATCCTGCCGTTTTGGTCCCGAGGAAATTTTGGTCTCTGGCCATTTTGGTCCCGAGGCATTTTGGTCCCGCTAATTTTTTGCTTTTTTTTTTTAAATATATATCAGTTTTTTAATATGATAGCCTATTTGTTGATATGGGAAAATTGAAGTGCTCTTAGAATATCTTCAATTAAGGAATATCTTATAGGTAAATTCTTATGCGTAAAATATATGATTTTCTTATTTATTAATTATTTCGGGATAGATGTCAATTACTGGAGCATGCCAATCACTGGAGCACCTACCCTATATATACACACATATATATATGTGTGTGTGTGTGAGAGAGAGAGAGAGAGAGAGATACGTTTCATTCGATTTGATTGTGATTTAATTTTTATCATTAATCTAAGAGGAATTTATTTCAAAATCTGTGTTACATTAATAATAATAAAAAAATGGATGTTTGTTTGTCCATGATATTTAATTATGTTAACCATGTATATATGTATATAAATTACTTTTCTTTGAATTACAATGATTTTATTTTAAAAATGAAAAAATGTAAGTAGTCCAGTATTTAATCAAATTGAAATCAACCAGCATTGAAAGCATCAAAGTTTGGAAAATGTTGATGCACAATATTTTATCTTTTTAGTTTAATCTTATGTTTTAAATAATAATAATAATAACAATAAATAAATATATCTGTCTGATATGACTCTGTGACTAATAGCAATGCCCACATCGAAATCTCTGAAGCATTTTGGGATTCGTTTCACACCTGTTTCTCCAATAGACAATTAAAAGGAATTTCACTGTTTTGTTTCAACGCATTTGGAAAAGAAAAAAAAAAAAAAAAACGAAAAAGAGGGGGGGGGGGAGTTTCTAATCGAAATTTTCTAACTTTATTGTAAGGGATTATAAGGAAGGAAAAATGCTTTTACAATTCTGTGTGATGTATAACTATTTTCTGTGTTTGACAAATGTATCCCGATTGACAGAGAAGAAAATGACTCCAGTTCAGCAGATCTGTACAAAGCTAATCCTGAGATCATTATTTAGGTTCCTCGTATCTTCTTTTATTATTAAACTCTAACATTTAGAGAATGCTTGGATAAAACATCGATTTCCCATAAATTTTGTATCCGAACACTCTCAATTTGAATGTGATATTTAAGAGCCGCATTACAGTGTTTTATTTTAAAAATCTTGCATTTTATTTAAACTAAAATTTTCAGGACTTTGATAAATTAGCAATGCTTAGATCTTCGCTGATATCTAATACCCTTTATCATTCAAAATTCACTCCGAAATAATAAATTTTCTGTTCAATGTTTCCTATAGTTACACCATTTTCAACAAAGGCTGTAGCTATTTAACTCTCAAGTTGTAATAATTCGTCTAAGTTCTCTTTTGACCGAACTTCCCTCATGTATTTGCTGTCCTTTTTCCTTTATCGTACGAAGAAAAAATCGAAATCTCAAATTTTTAGACGTTTTTTCAGATTTATTTGTTACTACAACTTTCTGTTGCAAAATAATAGTAATAATAATAATGATGATGATAATAATTGTGACTTTTCCTACCCCCTTGTTTTCAAGTCAAATAACAAGAATTAGAAATATGAAAAAATAATTTCGCTTTTTTCGGTAATACTTTGATTATTCCTGATATCGGGACCAAAATGGCGGGACCAAAACGGCAGGACCAAAACAGCGGGACCAAAATTTCCTCGGGACCAAAGTGGCGGGACCAATTCGGCGGGACCAAAGTGGCGGGACCAAAACGGCGGGACCAAAGTGTCATGTACCCAGGTTTTATTGGGGTTTTTAAGTGGGTAAACCCAAAAAACTCAGCCGGTTTTTTTGGGGTTTGTGGGCGACTCCGAAACTCTGATTTATTGATTCAGAAAATTCAGATTTGAAGCCTTGTTTTTAGTGAGTTCCAGTCCCACTATTAAGTTTTAAAAGGAAAGCTTGTACTTTCCGAGTCTTTTCGGTAAACAGGCCTTGTATCCTGCATTCATTATAGATACATTCAGCATAAATACATTTATACTTATCATTCGTTTACAGACTATATAAATATATATATATAATGGTTCGTAGTAGACTAAAGGTTGAGTTTTAAATTATTTTGATGGTGTGTAGTCAATTTATGGCGAATATACAGGGACTATTCGAAGATTTTTATTTGATAAATGAAGTTGGTATAAGTTATGTGAATTTTTAATAGTTTTTATTATTATTATTAACATCTTTAAGTATCATATTAATGCAGCTACAATATTTACGCACTTTGAAGGTATGTGCAAGTATTGTTGAATATTTGAAAGTAGGGGTAAATACCATCACATAGAAATGTACGTCAAATAAAAAGGTGTTTATACACATCAGATATATTAAAACACAATAAACCTTAAATTGCAATGATATGCCTATATAAATACAGAACAATAAAAAGTAGCGTGAGCAACAACCCATATATATATATATTATTTATAAAATACATTCATTTTTTATATTTAAAGTAAATGCACTAAGTAATAACGGGTTACAAGTTTTATATAAAACATAAATTTTATAAAATAACTTCTTTTTTCTGTGCTAACGTAAAAAATAAAATAAAAATAAAATAAATAAATAAATAAATCATTTACATTTTATGAATACATAAAATATCTAAAACACTGATGGCATTTATATATATAAAAATATGCAAATCATGCACTAATGCACTATCAGTATATAATTTCATTAGTATATAAGTTTATTATTAGTATATAAGTTCATTCAATTAGATAGAATCGATTGATTATACGAGAATTAAATAGTAGCAGTTCCATGTATAGATAATATAATATTTAACGTTTTTAGGCGATTTATAGAAATTTAATGCGAGAGAGTAAATCGTAGTAAAGTATTATCCATTTTATTTTTACAGTTTTTACAGCAACAAAATTCAATTGATAGTGGACAAAAACTTTTACAAATTTACAAATTAAAACGTTGTCTTAAGAATAGTTTTCTATTTGGAACAATAAGCCCACCCGTTTGGTGTTCTCTTAAACGTTATAGATGTCAGATGTTCGATGAACTGTTCGATGTGTGTTAAGATATGAATATGGAGTAATGCTTCATAACAATTTCATTTTTTCATAATTACCTACTTCATTATTATTTGTTATTGTATCAAATTCATTGTTTTGAAAGCCTTTCATTTACTTTAGCAAAATATTTTGCAATATTGTAATTAGATAAATAAAAAGATGGTTGTCCCAAAGTGCCCCATCATTAAATCAGTGTTGTCCCAATCTGCCCCTGGACGGGGAACATTGGGACACTTTTGCATAAGATATGTTTTAATTATTTCTGTTTGTAAAACACATTAAACAATGCTCATTACACATTTAAAAGGTGACCAATAACACAAATACTTAAATAAAAATGCACAAAAGCATTAAAACTTTTATAAATTGGAAAATAATATGCTTTTATAAAAAGTGTCCCAATGTCCCCCCTCTTCCCCTACCATTAGATTATAGGCCAATACAAGCACTGGAAAAATAAGTTGGTAGAAATAACAGTTTTACACTTTACAGTTGAAATAGTGTAATGCATTTAATTATGGCGTAGGAAAATGAATGCAAACAATAAATATCGTACAGCGAAAAGATGAATTTCATGAACTTTTATTATGAAATAAATAATTTTGACTATTTTAAACACATTTCGATGCTACTTAAATATAATCTATTCAGACAAGCATTTAGAATAACGTTAACCTTTTAAAGGACGATTTGGTAAACATATCAATAATTTTAATTATAACTGTTTTCCTACAGCTATGTCCAAAATTAGATGTACTGGAAAACAAAAATTTACCAACAAAATTTAGCCCTAATAAAAATGCACATGAATCAATTTCTGAAAAGACAGCCTCGATTCCTCATTCTGGCTTTAAAATGACAAAATCGAAAACATATTAAAATGTAACAAATGTTTTATTTATGAACTTACCTCGATAATTATAATATTAATCCTAATCAGAAGCACCACGCTTAGCAGCATCCATCTTGTACTTGATCTTGTAAACAAACAAGCGCTACGTTGCCATACTAGTTTTTCAAAATACTACGATCTGCTAAAAAAGAAATAAGATTCGCCATGGAAATTCTTTCAGGTTGAGATTGAGTGGGTTTTACATCGTAAGTAAATTAAATAAAAGATAGTTTGATAAACCAATTAATATTTGTATGAGAGTATACTAAAAAAATTAACCAATATTAATAAAAAATCATATTTTTAATTTTTAAATGGAGCCTCTTATGACGTCGCAATTTCAATTTTTTAAAAATTTAATGCAATATTCTTTGGTTTAACAAAGGTATTTATTAAATTCAAGGTCATTGCGCTTAAGCTCTATGATAAGGTGACCATATTTTCAAACACTGATTTAACAAATTACCGTTTGTCCCCAAATCCAAATAAATTTCGAGGACATTAAAAACTCTATTTGGGGACTTTTTCGGGGATATAAGAGACTAATAGCTGTATGCTATGCATAATTAATAAAAAGAACTCCGATTTATACATTACAAAATGCTTTGAAACACTTTTTTCTATGAAAAATTGCTGAGCATACGGTATGTTTATGCAAATTAAACTATCCCAGCTTTATTAAAATAATCAAGTCTATAGAACCCATTTACACTTTATTATGTTTATAGGAGAGAATACAAAATAACAGCATTTAATTTTGAGCATTTAATTGATCTTCAGAATCCCCACTCCAGAAATGCAGAGATTATTCCTGATTATATAACTACAAGAAAATCATTTCCTTTTCTCTCGTATCAATGTATCAATGCAATTTGTGGTAGTCATATAGCTGCCATTTTTGTGAAAATTTCATTAAATAAATTTTATTTTTCACGTAACATAAATCGGGCAAGACAGAATTTATATAGTAATTAGTAGTGCATGATTCTTTCTCTGCTCATGAAGTATGAGGGTTGGTTGGGTTTTACGTCGCACTAGTGCTGCGCATATGGACAATTGGCAACGGTCTGGGACTCACCCCTAGAGGTAGTCCGGAGACATGCCATCGTAATTTTGATCCTCCACGGAAGGGCATGAAGTATGAGGGTCTTTATTTCAAAGTTTCGTTGATTTCCAAGATTATCCAATTACTTGTGCTTCAACGTATAAAATAAACAGTGTGGAAAGCGGAAAATAAAATTGTACTAAAAAAATTACTGTAATCGAAGTTAGTGTCACGAAATCAAAACCGAGACGTGATTGAGCAGACGAAACTAGGAAAAGCCAATCAGCTCTTCGGTTTGAGCAAAAAAAAGTTGTTCGAAGCGCCATCTGGAAAGCTTAATTTCTTTAGCAGTATTTTAAGCATTCGATTATAAGCGCTTGCTCCACTGTGTATAAGACTACTATATAATATAGTAGTCTTAACTATATATTCTAGACGCTGTACTTGTGCATTAGACTGCGATTTTGATTGGATTGGAATGGATGGGTTTTCCGTCTCACTAGTGTTTTGCAATGGGCAATTGGCAACGGTCTGGGATTCAACCCTAGAGGTGATCTGGAAACATGCCGTCACAATTTTGATCCTCTACGGAATTGGCGACGATTTTGAAAGAAATAATTGCAAATATTTAAATTTGGGGACATTTAGTACCCCCAGTGATCAAAGAATTTTTGGGGACAAAAAATAAAAAAGGTCTAAATTCGAGGACAGTCCTCGAATTTCGAGGACGTATGGTCACCTTACTCTATGGGGTAAATATTTTTCAGTCATTCATTGATAAGGTAACCAAATGTCTCCATTTTCCGAGGACTATCGCTATCCCCAATTTCGAAGGAAAATCATTTCAATATGTAATACTTTTACAATTTGTACTGGAATACACAGAAAACAGTTTTGTGATGACCATAACAAACTAATTTTACAATGTTTCAAAAGACTTTTTAATTTTTTTTTTTTTTTTTTTTTTTACTTTCTTCAAAAGAAGACTAGTAAAAATTTCCAACTCTTCGTTTTTGATGGATTCACATGTTTTGATAAGTCTCGAGCACGATTTAACTATTTATACTTTCTTCTGTATATCTAAGAAAAAAAGGATGAATTCGTGAAAGTTTTTGAACTCTAGTTTTAAATGGATTTACATGTTTTTGAGGTCCTTAATACCTGAGCCGCAATAGCCCAGTCGGTAGAGCGCCGGCCTCGTAATTGGAAGATTGCGGGTTCGGTACTCGAGCCGGCCGAAAACCGTCGTGTACATCAATGGTGGCTGGGGCACGTAAAATTTGTCGTGGCCGCAATGCCCTCCATGTTCCCATCAAAAATTATACCTCTGGGGTCACCGAAGCGGGAGAGCCATCCCTTCCGTGGAGGATCAAAATTGTGATGGCATATCTCCCGACCACCTCTAGGGGTGCGTCCCAGACCGTCGCCAATTGGCCATCTGCGCAGCACTAGTGCGATGTAAAACACAACCATCCATCCTTAATACGATTTGACCATTTTTAGAAAATGTGTGACTGTGTGCTAGGCTGTATAAGACAAAATTTCGCATAAATATGTACGTAATGAGAATTATTTTTTCGAAGTGATTGTGAAATTGATAGGAATTACTGATAACTGTAGCTGTAAACTATGAGGAAAAAGTATGTGCACGTTAGAACATCCCCTGGGAGGAAGTAGCCCCCATTTGGTATAAATATTCAGTCTGAATATCTTTCAAAAGAACTAGTCAATATCCTTTTAAACGAATGGTTGAACCATGGATCTGTAATAATTTAAAACAAGGTTATAGATTTTTTTCGAGTAATATATTCGAGTTCAATATTTGTCGCGTCATGATTCTAGGCTTACACTCCTTTTATGCTGTGAGCGATGATAAAAATTAGCAACCAAACTATATATATATGAGAAATCTAAGTTTGTGCTTCAATAATTTTTCTGTCAACTGTAAATTTTGAGTTACTAGCGTCATTTCCCCCTCCAATTGATGATAGGGAATACCGTCTGGAGGAGGGGGGGAATGAAAGAAATATGTTCTTTGGAGGAATACTTCACAACCTCTAAAAAGATGTTTAGCATGACATTTTGTATGCATTGAAACGGAAGATACATATTTTTAAGTATCTGAACCATTTTCTTTTTCTGGGACTTGATAAAAAGTAATCAATTTTGCAAACCTATTGCATATGCCTCAAAATTAATTTTCTTTGAATCTTGAAATTTTTTAAATCAGTTTCTTATATTAAAATGTCAATGAAAAAAGTATAATATTTTAAAATTTCGATCAAAACTTCGCAGATATAAATTTTGTAATACTGAACGTGATTTCCCCGCCCCCACCCCATCCCCAAGGGGGATCCCTGAGGGAGCATGAAAAATAATGTTTTTTGGAGGAATACTTCATTGCGTTTAAAACATGCTTTGAAACGGAAGATACAGATTTTTAAACATTTTAATTTTTTTTTTTTTTTTTTTTTTTTTTCTGAGACTTGGAAAAAAATGAGCAAAATCTGCAGATATCATTTTTTCTACAGATACTAATTGGGATCAATAGCCTACCGATTGAATTTCTACTGATGTCATGTCTGTAAAGATTTATTGATATCGATTGAGGATATAATTAATAGGTTACAGATGTCCATAGCTTCTATTAATACAGGTAGGAAAATCAATAGAAATCAATTCATATCAATAAAACTCTATTGATATCGACAGCCTACTGATCAAATTTTTAATAATGTCTGTAAAGATCTACTCATATCAGTTGAGGATATAATCAATAGGTTACAGATGTCAATAGCTTTTATTGATAGCGGTAGGGACATCCATAGAAATAAATTCATACCAATAGAATTCTATTGATATTGAAAGATTTTTGTATTGATCTCTATGGATCATTTTTAGTATGGTTGGGCAATATATCTACTCTACAGGGGTTGTTCCAATCATACAAAACAAATTAATACATCTTCCTGCTTAACTTTGGTACATTGCATTTGATACTGGCAAGCATTAACAAGCACAAAATTGTTCATTGTGGTACCTAACTTGCCATGATTGGAAGAAGCTTGTGTAGCATATTAGCACATCTTACTGGGACATAGTACACCATGTTGTTTCTACATAAGCTGCCTACATAGCATTTAAAGCTGGTAAGCATAAGCAAGCACACAATCATTCATTGTGGTACCTACCTTGTCATGAGTGGAAGAAGCTTGTGAAGCAAATTAGCACATCTTACTGGCACATAGCACCACATCATGTTGTTTCTACATAAGCTGCTTACATGGCATATTATGCTAGCAAGCATTTACAAGCACACAATTGTTCACTGTGGTACCTTTCTCCCCATGATTGGAAGAAGCTTGTGCAGCAAATTAGCACTTCTTACTGGCATATAGCATGCCATGCTATTTCTACTTAAGCTGCCTACAAAGCATATTACGCTAGCAAGCAAAAAAAGTATGTAATAGCTTATTGAGGTATATACCTTACCATGATTGAAAGAAGCTTGTGTAGCAAGTTAGCATTTCTCACTGGGATATAGCATACCATGCTATTTCTACTTAAGCTGCCTACATAGCACATTATGCTGGCAAGCATAAAAAAGTATATAATAGCTTGTTAAGGTACATACCTTGCCATGATTGGAAGAAGCTTGTGCAGCAAGTTAGTATTTTTTACTGGGATATAGCATGCCATGCTATTTCTGCCTAAGCTGCCTACACAGCATATTATGCTTGCAAGCATATAATAGCTTATTAAGGTACATACCTTGCCATGATTGGAAGTAGCTTGTGCAGCAAGTTAGCACTTCTTACTGGGATATAGCATGTCATGCTATTTCTACCTAAGCTACCTACATAGCATGTTATGCTGGCAAGCATGAAAAAGCATATAATAGCTTATTAAAGTACATACCTTGTCATGATTGGAAGAAGCTTGTGCAGCAAGTTAGCACTTCTTACTGGGATATAGCATGTCATGCTATTTCTACCTAAGCTACCTACATAGCATGTTATGCTGGCAAGCATGAAAAAGCATATAATAGCTTATTAAGGTACATACCTTGTCAAGATTGGAAGAAGCTTGTGCAGCAAGTTAGCTCTTCTTACTGGGATATAGCATGTCATGCTATTTTTTTCCTAAGCTACCTACATAGCATGTTATGCTGGCAAGCAAAAAAAAGCATATAATAGCTTATTAAGGTACATACCTTGCCATGATTGAAAGAAGCTTGAGCAGCAAGTTAGCACTTCTTACTGGGATATAGCATGTCATGCTATTTCTACCTAAGCTACCTACATAGCATGTTATGCTGACAAGCATGAAAAAGCATATAATAGCTTATTAAGGTACATACCTCTCCATGCTTTGGAAGAAGCTTAAACAACAAATAAGCATACAATGCTTGTACATAGCCTGTCATGCTTTTGCCGTGTTAGCTAGCTAACATAGCATTCGATGCTGGCTAGCATTATAAAGCATATAATAGCATGAAAATCTAGCAGACATAGCAATACATAGCAATAACTAGCATATTTTTGTTGCTGGTACTAGCATGAATTTTAACTTGGGTATGCATATTAAATGCAATAGATACACAATTAACATGATTTATACTTCATAATTATGAAATTTTAAACATATAATGGTTTCTTTAAGGATTAAATATATTTTAAAAAGGAACCTTAAAAATTAAATGTATCACTATTGTAATTAAACAAATAAAACATAAAAGTTTATTAACCGACTTCAAAAAAGAAGGAAGGTTTTCAATTCAAACCGTATGCTTTTTTTTTTTTCTTTTTTTTTTTTTTTTTTTTTGTTAGCTCATAACTTCTGAACGGATGCTCCGATTTTGATACTTTTTGTTTTGTTGAAAATGTCTTGATCTGAAATAGGTCCCATTGTAATATCTTTACGATCTAAGGAAAATACAGAGTGCCCAAAAAAATCAGTCCCAACTCTTTTAACTGCTAAACGGCTGTAGCTATAGTGATAAAAATGGTATGTATGTATAACAAAGTAGCCATGCAGTACAAGGTTAAACCACTTGCAGCGCCACCTGGTGGAAAATAGCGGATTTAGTGTTCTTATCTCGAAAACGGTTCTAGAGAAAAAAGTGAATTAAAAAGTTGAAGAGTATTACCGATTTAGTACAAAAAGATAGTTTAGACATTCATGCTAGCGTTATTATCTCGGAAATGGTTCAAGACAGGGGGAAAAAGTGAATTACAAAATTGCAGAGCATCATCGATTTAGTACGAAAAGTTAGTTTAGACATTGATGCTAAAAATACAATGCTAAAAACGTGCATTTGTTTGTTCGCAATCTCTTACATTATGCACGCTTGAGTTTTCAAGAAGGGAGAAAAGTTAATTACGAAGTTGTGCAGCATCATCGATTTACTACGAAAAAAAAAAGTTTTTAGACATTATTGCTAAAAATAGTGCAGTTGTTTGTTCGCAATTTTCTACACTGTGCACACTTGAACTACATTGCACACTTTGCAGCGTAGCGGATGACACGTATACCCCGTGGTTCAATGTACTGTTACTGTAAGCGGTCACATCGATTAGCGCAAAGTCGTTTTCAACCAACTTCAGAAAGGAAGGTGCTCTTAATTTGAGCTATGTGTTGTTGTTGGTGTTTGTAAGCTTATAACTTCGTAGAGATGCTCTAATTAACCGACTTCAAAAAGGAGGAGGTTCTCAATTCAAAGCGTATGTTTTTTTGTTTTTGTTTGTTAGCTCATAATTTCTGAACGGATAATCCGATTTTGATACTTTTTGATTTATTGTAAAGGTCTTGGTCTGAAATAGGTCCCATTGTAATATCTTTATGATCAAAAGTAAATACAAGATGCCCAGGAAAGTCAGCCCCGACTCTTTGAACTGCTGAACAGCTGCAGCTATAGTCATAAAAGTGGTATGTAGGTATAGTAAAGTGGACATGTGCTACGTGATTCAACCGCCTACAGCGCCACCTGGTGGAAAACAGTGGAGTTAGCGTTTCTATCTCGGAAACGGTTCAAGACGGGGGAAAAATAAATATAAAATTGCAGAGCATCATCGATTTACTACGAAAAGAGAGTTTAGACATTAATGCTAAAAACAGAACGTTTAAAACGTGCATTTGTTTGTTCACAATTTCCTATTCTGTACACACTTGGACGACATTTCATATGTTGTAGAGTAGCGGGTGACATTTATGCTATGTAAAATTAAAGTATGGTTACTGTAAGCGGTCACATCGATTAACGCATAGACGTTTTAAACCGACTTCAGAAAGGAAGAGGTTCTCAATACAAACCATGTTTCTCATTGTTGTTGTTGTTGAAATCTGTTAGCTTATAACTTAGTAAGAGATGATTTAATTGTAATACTTTTTTGGTGTCGTAATGATTTTGGCCTGAAATAGGTTTCATTATGATTTCACTAAGATATAAACAAATTACAGGACACTCACAAAAGTCTGTTCTCACTCTAACTGCTGAATGCACGCCTGGTAAAAGCAGTATGTGAGTATCGATGTTGAAACTTCTGTCCGTCAGCTGTAGTGCATATTTTGCTCTTTGTTTGAACTTTACGCTGCGCAATTTCCAGTACAGCGGATGACACGTATTCACTATGACACGTATGTAAAGTTCAATATGTATGCCTAACAGAAATTTTTGGTTTCGAATACAGCGTATCCGTTCTTTACATTTCTAAAAACTTTTTAATTTTTCGTATGTCATTCAATAGATAGTTTTTTGCTCATATCCGATAAAGGCAAGAAAAGTGACCCAACTTAAAAATGTAGCATTTGAGAAAAATCAACTTAAAAATAAATTGACAAGAATAAAATTGGCACAACAGTCTCTGGAGTGGATAACTTTGTAGAGGGATATGTAACTTTTTTGTTCACATTGGGTGCATTTCATGTATTTTTCAGTGACATAAACAATTTTTTGAGTTATGTTACTTTTCTTGGAAGTTGTGATTTGTGAAACTGTCGTCGAACGTCTTCTGATGTTCTGCTATATGATTATGAACCGACTCCAAAAAGCAACTACTGTTCAAACAACTAAAAAATATATATATATATATGAAATGAAGTTGTAAATTGCGCCTAAAATTGTAAAATAATTTCCTTCGCCAAACAACCTATAACACTACAATTAATCATAACTTTTGAAGTCGGCGCAAAACTAAATAAAAATTAATAGCTTTATTCAATACAAAAATCAAATCCTATTCAAAATACTACACATCTCACATTGTCACCTGCAGTCGAAAATGGGCCAATTGTATACAGTGTACTAATGGATCAATTGTATACAGTGATAAAATAATAAAGGAAACATGAAAATGGATCATTCGAGACAACAGCATTTGTTGCTACCGATCTAAAAACAAATCTTTAAAATAGTGCCGACTTCAAAAGTTATGATTAATTGTAGTGTTATTGTTGTTTGGCGAAAGAAATTATTTTACAATTTTTTTTTATACCCTTTTTTTTTTTTTTTTTTTTTTTTTTTTTTAAGTTGTTTGAATAGTAGTTGCTTTTTGGAGTCGGTTCTATTTTTTTACAAAAAGATTTTATTAACTGATTTTAAAAAGTAATTCCTCTCCTGAGAATAAATTCTGAATAAATTTTTTTTAGAAAAAAAAAAAAAAAAAAAAAAAAAAGTACGAATGACGAAAGACATCCCCCCCCCCATTTTTATTTAAAATTTGAAAGAGTTGTTACTTTTAAACTGTAAAATAAATTGATTTTATATTATAGTGTTTGGTAATGAATGATAAGGATTAAAATATTTATGGTATTTTCTATAATTTTTCTTTTTTGTTTATACAGGTCTAGTTTATACACCACCATTTGTTTGTGTTTAGACAAATTTAAAAAATTACAAAATGTGGTTGAAAGGAAGATGAAATAAGAAGTAAAAATTTTGCTTTTTAGATGTTTGACAAGTTTAATTTTTCTTTTTACTACTTTTTTTTTTTCTAATTATTTTTCATGTGTAGAGAATTGTTTCTTTTTACGTTAGAAAAATAAATGAAATTAAAAGTTCTAAGCTTTTTATTTTATTAGCAACAGGCTGAAATTACAATACAATGAAAAATGTCGGAAAATTTAATAGAGTTAAATACGTTAATACTTTTGATTAATAACTTTTTTCGTAATTAAAAATTTTTTTTAATCTGACTTCGAGATGCAAACGGAGACGTTGCAAACTATCTGCATGTCAGATGTCATGTCTATAAGTTCGGCAGATTTTTCTATAGACAGCTGACAGAGGGAAAGACAGGCAGAATCATTTCGCTTTTATTAATAAGATTTCTCCCTTTTAAACAAGATCGAGAAATAAATCGATATCTTTTTTTTAATGTTTATTGTTTCATTGTACTAGGTAAACCGTAGCGATGTTCTTGATTTTCTTTTTATATTATTTTTATTAGGACTAAGGACTATTAGTCTCAATCTGGGATTTTTTCGGTGTCATTTTTCGATAGTTGGACTTTTATCGAAATCTTTTTTTCGATAGTTGGACGTTTATCGAAATCTAAAATTTATCGAAAATATAATTGAATAATTTGAAAGCGATGTTATAATTTGAAAAAAAAAAAAAAAAAAACTAATAGTCCTCCGTCCTAAACTAAATTCTGCTTTTTCCAGAATTTCATTAAAATCATTTTTATTATTATTATTTAGATATTTACATTTTAAACTATTTGGATCCAAATTTAATAGAAGAAAAATACATGTACAGTTTAATTTAGAAACTTATTCATGAAGCCTGAAAGTTCATTTCAGAAAATTTTGGAGTGGAAGGCTGATTTTTTATACCAACTATGTGAAAAATACCAGAGCCGAGAATCAAACCCGGGCCTTCCGCTTTGCCAACGAATGTTATGTGAGAAATGCCCAGCTGGTAATCAGGTAGGGTAGCTCGATGGTTTGAACATCCGCACGTAAAGCGGAAGGCCCGGGTTCGATTCCCGGCTCTGGTATTTTTTACATAGTTGGTATAAAAAATCAGCCTTCCACTCCACAATTTTCTGAAATACATTTACAGTGCTTAAAATTATACCAATTTAAGTGTTTCTATTTATTATTTTGTACATTATTATTTTCAATTTCTCACAATTGTTTTTATTGTGCATATCATATTGTGACATAAATTAATTTAAACAAGCAAGAGAAAGAAACTATGTTCCATTATTATTATTATTATTATTATTATTAATCATACGGTAGAATATATCAGTGTTTATAGCTGTAAATAAATGTAATTTGACAAAAAAATCGATTATACCTGTAAAATTTAAAACTATTATGGAAAAAAATCTTATCACTTTAAAAAGCTATGTAAAAAATTTTTAGAGTATAACTAAAAAACTCGATTTACCTATACAGTTTTTAGATAAAATATTTAAGAAGATATTAAATTTTGCATTAAAATGTTTTTGATTCAATTACTATTTTAGATTTCTTTTTCTTTCTTTCTACTAAATTATGATGTTATTTCTTCATGTTTTCATATCTACAAAATAATTTGGATTATCTTGTGCACACCTTACTCATACATTTAACTATATTTGTAAAACAAAAATAAGCTTTCAAAATCCCCCTTCGATTTCTTTGTGAAATTAAATCAGAAAAAATAGGATTGTACTATCTAAATCCTATTTTATCGTTGTTTTCTAACATTCTTATCATAAATTTTTCATTATTAAACTCCGATACGTATATTATTACAGAAAATACATTTTCTTAAATTATTATAGTGTAAAATGTGTATCATAAAAGAAAGTGATACTGCAATGTTCAGTGGAGCATTTTCTTGATAGATTAAATATATAATATTGTCAAGAGATTCTCTATGAAAAAAATAATTATTTTTCAATGTTATTTTATTTTCAAAGAAAATACTTAAATAAATTAAAGAGGAAATAATTTCAATAATTTAAAGATTATTTATTATCTATTAATATCTTATATCAACAAAAGTTTAAATTTACTACGAATGTGTTAGATTACTGATGAAGTTTAAACATATATCCATAATTTTATATTTAATTCTTTAAAAGTATTCTTGAAAAATGATATTCAAATATATATATATATATATATATATATATATATATATATATATATATATACATATATATATATTGTTTTTTCTTCTGATAAAATAATTATTTAAAATATTTTAATGCTTTCATTCTTGAACCTTATATGGATAAGATATTCAACGGAACTTATTTTATAGATTATATTTCATCAGTATTCTCTGTAATTAATTGTTCTTCATAAAGAAAATGTAGTGAATATGCTTTTGTTCTTATGTTTTATTCTGTATTTTATCAGAAAAAGCACAATACTTTTTTTTTAATGTTGTGTCTCAACGAAGAATATATAAAATAAAAACATAAAAAAAAGGTATTAAATCAAAATAATATCGCGGTGAAATGTGTACTTTGATATTTATTTTGAATAAATTATATTTATTTTCCTTTTAATTATATTTTTCTTTTGTAAATAAAAAGAATAGAAAAAAAATAGGAGATTATTCATTGCGATTAAGTAAAAAAGAAACTTATTTCTTCAATTTAATAGACAATTTAAATTATAGAGATTAAAATAAATAAATCCCTTTTTTAAACATATGATATTTCTATATTTTTAGCAATATTTTATAATTAACAAACTTATCAATTCCACGTTTTACTTATATAACACGAATTTATATAATTATAAGCTAAAACGCTGTCCCTGTAGAACGCCCATAATCATTAAATACGTATAAACACCCATTATGGTTGCATTATGGCATTAATTTTCGTCTAGTACATTATATCTAGAATTTGAAGTTTATGTGCAAGACTAAACAATGATAAATTTAAAATTATGATCTTCGAAATATTATTGATATAAGCTCTTTATGTAAAATATTTTTAAAGTTTTAAAAACTAATTGTTTAAATGCGTAGGGCAGCAAACTTTAATACGCTATTTTTTTATGATGTAGATTTCCTTAAAATGATGCGCAAATAACTCATAACTGTTTTACAGGATCACATTAAATATAAATACATTATCATTATAGCTGATAGTTGCTTAAAAACATTATTTTGAGTTTATGTCATTTAGGGTAAAAAAAGTTTTTATTTGTTTATGATATGTTTTTTAAACATATCGTAGTAAGTTTTCTATTGCTATATATTTTTATAGAGAATTGCAAGGTAGGAGGTTTCGGCAGAAATTGTCAACCAATCGGTAAATTTTACAAATTTAAAGAAACATCTCTAAATATTTATCTGGATAAACATGAAGAAAAATGTATCAAGTTGGCCAAACTGTGTCCAACTGAACAAAGTTCTATCCATATCCTTATTACCACTTGCCAAAGCTTCTTCACGTGATCATATATCGCACAAAATGCACAATTTAATCTGAAAAATTTAAACTGATAATAATCAAATCTATCTGGTATAATTTAAAACTGTTCAAATGATCTGGGATTTGGATTTCTGCATTCTATGAATGTTAAAGTAAGAGATAGAAGAAAATTTTAAAATGCCTAAATTTGGTTTCTGCATGCATTATTAACACACATCTGTAGCAGTCTGATTAAACTTAAAAAGCATTCAAATAGTCTGTGTTTTTCATTTGTATATTCAATAAATAGTAAAATAAGATATTTTAATATTCCAAGATCCTGAAATGTGCTTTCTGCTTATATTACTAATATACTTTTGTACAGACTAGTTGCAATTAAATATCGTTCAAGTGGTCTTAAATTTTGATTTTCGTATTCTATTAATATTAAAATGAGAGATTAAAAATAAATTTGAAGTACCTAAAACATATTTTCTAAATTTAAATTCTTGCAAATATCATGTATATGCAGTAGAAAAATAACCATAAGCTCCGTTTCAGACTCTGGATTACCTACTCTAACTAAAATTGATACAGTTATTTATTTTTATACTTTCGTAGGGACTAAAATACATTCTAAATATTCGTTATGAGCTCTTGGAGTATAACGAGATCGATAATATTTAATATACGTTTTTATAACAAAACCATATTTAGTTTTGAAAGAAAATTACTTTTGCTAAACATTAAAAAATTTCATAAATAATAGAATGAACGCAAATTCTGTTTAACAATTATAAATATTAAAATAGGGTAAGACTTTTAATTTATTAGATAAAAAATTAGATTAATAAAAAAAAAAAAAACTTTTATTTAAATGAAAAACATTATTTACTTAATCTCCACATAGTGAATAATTATTTTGCAATATTTAAAAAACATTAATCTATATCATATATACCTACCAAGAATAGATATTTTACTTTGGAAGCTTCTTGTAAGGATCATTTAAATATATTGACGGGATTATAGTAATAAAAACACTTCAACACGCACATGACTTACAGCATTCTAACGCTATTCAATTTTAAGAGATCTTTAGTAGTGGTGTTATAGTGGCTGTAGAATAATTAAGTTATGAAGCTGAAGATCTTGATGATGTTCATTAGATGAGACTGTGTTTGTTATCGCACAAACGTTATTTATGTTATATAAGAACCTATATTAAATAAGAACCAGGAAAATATTTTACGACTGCTTATGATTTCCAATACTAATATCACTCAGTAATAAAATAAAACTACGAGTCACTTTTATTTTCATTAGATTTGTTGAGAGTAAATATTTAATTTTATGCTTCGATTGTTATGCTTTGATATCGAAAAATTATTAATAAAGTATTAGTTTTTTAAATAGATTTACACGATAAACTTCAATAAACTATTCAGATAATTTAACATAAAAAAAGCTATTTAAGATTAAGGCCGCATTCCAAATTTTGTTAAAGATTGTTTCTAGTGATTAGCCAGCATTAGAAAAATATTAACATAGGCACTCGAGCATGCTTTTTCACTCTTTTGAATTTCTACAGTAGAAGGATTTATCATAATCTGAAGTCGTGTGGATCTAATTAAAATAATTGAGTTTTTTTTTTTTTTTTTTTTTTTTTTTTAATCTTTTGGCTTGTTTATTTTTTATTCATTCCATAATTCAAGAAAAAAGAATCACTTGTTGATATAACTTATCTTTCAGTATTTAAGAATAGTTTATAATATTGAAAATGAGACAGTTGAAATTAAAGGCTTATTAAATATTATCAGTATTCAAACAATTAATATGATCAAAAACAAAGACCACCAAATCAAACACAAATGGAATAAATTGGAATTAGATAACTACATATTTACATTCTAACGTTATCAAGGGTCAGGTAGAACACAAATACGCAAAAAGAATGTTTTTCTCTCTCAAAGATAGTAATAGCTAAGAATATCTTTGATCCTGGCCCGAAACATTCTTTGGTGCTACACCCTTGTGCAAAATAATTGAAACAAACTATTTTTTTGTGAATTTTAAAATCATTCCTAATATTCTTCTACAATAATGCTCAAATATGTTAAAATATGGATGGGAGAATTAAATCCGTTGCCTAGTAACAATTTCCACTAAACAGAGTGGTTCTGAGAGCGCATGCGCGGGAACTTCCGTAAAATGAATATCTAGCTATGATCACATTAGTTGAGAGTTCACTGTCATCAGAGATGTATGTGACATCACGAAAGCGTACAACGATTGTTACTCTCTTTCAACATACGTCAAAGTCTTATAGAGAGATTTCTAAGATCGTTGTAACCGTAAAACGTATTATAAAACAATATAAAGAAACAGGTTCCATATCTCCAAAGTGGAGAGGGAAATGTGGCCAGAAAAAGAAAATAACGCCAAGAGATGAATATTTTCTTCTTACGCAAAGTAAAAAATATCCTCGAAAGATTAGTGTTGCACTCAATAGAGATTTAAAAGGTCATGGAATAAATATTAGCTCATCTACTGTTCGGAGGCGTCTTCTTGTAGCTATCGGCCTATGAAGAAACAGCTTCTGACCCAACCAAAAATGGGTGTTAAAATGTGAAACTTAGTCAGTCGAAAATTGGAAAAAAGTGCTTTTTTGCGACGAAAGCCACTTTTTTGTCCAAGTCCATCGAACACAACACAAGCGGCGATCGTGAGACGAAAAAATTCGGAGTTGCTACATTAACCAATTCGTTAAACACACTCAAAAAAAGATGTTTTGGGGTTGTTTTGGTTACAGTGGGGTTGGTTCTTTGCAGCCTGTTAACATTATAATGCCTTCTGAGCAATACATAACTATTTTAGATAAAATGGTTATTCCAGAGTTGGAAAAACGATACCCTGATGGAACGGGGATTTTCAACAGGATTTAGCCCCGTGCCATACGTCCGAAATGGTCGAAAAATTCATGTCTGAGAAACGAATTCAGACAATGGAATGGCCTGGGAACATTCCTGATAGCAATCCAATGCAGAATCCCTGAGCTATATGCAAGAATCACCTATTAAATATGAACTGTACAAGTATAGAGAAGCTAATCATGGCGCTAATTCATGTGTGGTACAAAGACACAAACGTTATAAATGACTGTACAAAATTGGTAGAATCCATGTCAAATCGTATCCAAATGTAAATAAAGAGTCGTAGGGACCATATTATATAATAAAAGTTTTGATTTTGTATAAATTTATATAAAAAATACTATTTTCTTAGTTGTCTCAGTTTTTCGAGTTTGTTTCAATTAATTTGCATAAGGGTGTGAAACAAGAAAAAAAAAACTAATTTCAAAATAACACTAATTTCAAAATAAAACTAATTTCAGAATAAACTCACCACAAAAAGAGAGAAACATATAAAAATTATGAAACCAAAAACACCAATAAATATAGTAAAAATTCCATCAAATAACCACTTATAAAATAGTCATGAAATATGCAATTAAAAGATGCATGCAATAAGTGTGTCACATGAAAAATTCAAGAACTAGATAGCCGTTAAAAGTACAGTTAAACTCAGTAGAGTAATGGCAAGAAATCATAGAGTAAATAAAGTGAAATCATAATCCAACTCAAAAACAAAAAAGGATCCTTATTCTAGGATTCAGATTTACAGATATGAATTGAATAGTTCTGCCCTCTGCAATTGTAATATGAAAAAAAAAAAATAATAATTTGGAAGGCATTATAAATTTAATTAAGATGAAAGACCATTTGGATAATCAGACTAACAATATAACATAAATTGATTTAAAATCAAGCAATTTAAATTCTAGAACTAAAAAAAAATATTTTTTGAATTAAAAATCCATTTAATTTTTTTAAAATAAAATGTTTGGGATAACCATGTATCATTGCTACAGTTTTAAAACATCAAAATGGTCTGTTTTTATAAATATTAGGCATTAAATGTTTTATTAGTAGATTAAAATTAACTAGAATATTAACAAAAACATATTTATATAAACACGTTTTAAAATTAGTTTAAAAAAAAATTACTGTAAAGGGAAAATCTTTACGTTTATCACACAAGTCAAATTCCAGTTGAATGTTATGGTTAAGAATAATTTTGAAATCGAAGAAATTAATTACATTAGATTTTTAATCAGTGTTATTGAGAAATAGATTATCAGGATAATCAACAGGTAAATCTTGATTTGTGTTATCCAAATATAATATAACATCAATGTATCTTAGAAATCTCAAATTAGTACATTTAATGTCACGTTCATAATAATATAAATATAGATCATCTAACATACTATATATATATATATATATATATATATATACAGGGTGCATAGGAAAGTCCCTTTAACTTGAAAATACTTGCGAACGGAGAGTTCTACAGCCACGCAAGTGAGGTAACGGTATAGTAAAGTGACTATGCCCGACCTAATGCAAACGACAACAGCGCCCCTAGTGGCAAAATTTGGAAGTTAGCCATTGCAAATCGAAAACGAAAAGAGATAGAGCAAAATTTCCGATTAGAAAGTTTTAGAGCATCAATTAATTAGCAAGAAATGATATTTGGTTTACACGGATAAGATAAATTGGCGCCTGTATACCCAAAAATGTCCGTAATCTATGCGCGACTGTTCTACTCTGCATATTCACATTTCGGAAATGTAGCAGTGTGAAAATGCAGTTTGTGACTTTGTACTGTAATGTTATGTCTGAAAACTTTAATTTCCAATGCATTTAAAATTTTTGTTTAAAAAGTGTTGGCGCTCGCTTGATACAAACAACATAATCTCATAGCAATAAAATTATCGATGGCAGACGATAATTTTATTCCTAATGTGCGAGTGCTTTCATTTTAAAATTTTATTTTCTGTGTTGTGGCAATTTCTATCGTTGCCTAGCGACAGGTAGAAAATATGTGTTCTTTTTTGAAAGTGACACAACAAATGGAATTTTGAATGATCCTAAATGAATGAGATCCAACAAAAGATCCATTTCTTAAAAATAAACGTTTGGATTTAGAATTTTGGAGCTGTGTGAGAATGTCAAGCTTCACTAACTTTCAATATTGCGAGATGGTGCTTATTTATGGCGAATGTCAACGAAACGCAACGCATGCTGCACGGGAGTTATGCCGTTCGTTTTCCAGGTGGGCCACATCCAAGTGTAGTTACCATCGCAAATGTAGTGCGACGGCTCATGGAGACAGGAAGCAGTAAAAGTCGTCCGCGTTCTGGCAGATCAGTGAGTGCAGGTATGCGTATACCGCCAGAGAGTATTTTGGCATATGCACTAGCCCATCCACACATCAGTACAAGAGAAATCAGCATGGCTTGTGGCTTAACACAGGCCGAGTATGGCAAATACTGCATAGTCAACATGCACATCCCTATCATGTCACTCTGCAGCAAGAACTGTTGCCACAGGATAATGAGCGTCGATTTGATTGGTGCAACTGAGCATTAAATAATGTTGAAGATAAATCAGATTTTTTGTCCAACATTGTTTGGTCGGACGATGCACTGTTTCAGCGTATCGTAGTACTAAACCGACATAATGCTCACTACTGGGCGCTGGAAAATCCCTCGTGGGGACTATCCACAAAACACCAAGTGCGCTGTCCATTAATGTGTGGGGCGGTATCTGGAAGGATCGCTTACTGGGACTTGTTCTACGAAGGCACATTAAACGGATAGAGGTACCTCAAACTATTACAGGATATCATACCCGACTTTTTGGATGATATTCTCCTGTCCGCATTACGGGACATGTGGTTCCAACGTGACGGTGCTCCTGCACACCAGCCAGCTGGAGTGCGAAACTTTCTAAAAGATTGCTTTGGACAACAAATTATTGGGTATGGTAGTAGTATTGAATGGCCTCCACGATCGCCGCACCTGACTCCGATGGATTTCTTCCGGTGGGGTTACATAAAAGATCAGGTTTATGCAACTCCACATACAAGTCTGCTGGATCTACGTCATCGCATTACAGATGCTTTCAATAGTGTAACACCTTCCATGCTGAGAAATGTGCATGCAGAATTACTCACACGAATACAAACGTGTATTGTGAGCAATGGCGAACTTTTCGAACATTCTCAACATTAACTTTTTATCACTATGAGACTTAGAGTTTAGTTTACCTATTTTGTTTTTGTGTGTGATGTTATCAAAATGTATTGATGTAAGTACAGAGTATTTATTCATTAAATTGTGCATATTTCTTCTTTTCTCTGGCTATTCCTTTCAAATATTTACACAAAATGGAGTGCATCGATTTTAGATATTTTTTGGGTATACACAGTGCCTGATTTAAGGCAGGGCATTCGGGGCACGTGCCCTGGGCCCTTACACTGAGGGGGGCTTCCAAGAAATTCCATCATACATTTAAAAAAATAGTTAAAATGAAACATTTGCAAATTTTTCAATAATGATTGTTGTTTTTTGCTTTTTCGTCAATGTATGCGGAGGTATTGCAGCGCTGTTTTATAAATCGGCGTTATGATCTTTCAAGCAAACTATCAGCTCATTAAAAAATTGCAGTATTTTCACTTAACACAAATACAACTGCATATTACCGATACGGCATTTCAAACTCTTACTAAGGCTAGCTAAATCGAGGCACATACTGCAGTGCAGATACACGAGCGCGATGTACATTGATCAAGTAGACAAGCATTGGATCTAGTTAAGCCTTTCTTACCAATAAAATGAAAAGTGAAGAGAATTTTTGGATGCGTGAATCAAAAATATGCGGTTTGTTTTGATAGTTGTAATATTAAAGTACGAGGAAAAGGGGCCCGAGGAACATTTGTGCCCCGGGCCTCCAAGTGGGTAAATCGGGCCCTGGGTATACAGGCGCCAATTTATCTTATTCGTGTAAACCAAATATCGTTTCGTACTAATTAATTGATGCTCTAAAACTTTCTAATTGGAAATTTTGCTCTATCTCTTTTCGTTTTCGATTTGCAATGGCTAACTTCCAAATTTCGCCACTAGGGACGCTGCTGTCGTTTGCATTAGGTCGGGCATAGTCGCTTTACTATACCGTTACCTCACTTGTGTGGCTGTAGCACTCTCCGTTTACAAGTATTTTCAGGTTAAAGGGACTTTCCTATGCACCGTGTATATATATAAATTATATATAGGGGAGACTCGTGTACCTAGGGCCGGTTTTTTCAATGCCCAAAAACAGAGCCTTTGACCTGTTTAAAATTATCAAACTGATATGTACATATCTTTAGGACTAATTACTTCCAATTGGGATTAATATAAATACCTAAAATAATAAACTCCGACAAATAAAAGGTTTTTAAAAAAACTTCTCTCATGGCCCTGGGTACAACACCCTCATTGTACCTAGGGCCATTTTCTCAAATTTAGATTTCACTTTGTAATAAATAGAAAATAAGCATATAAACATGTATTTTATAACAGAAACAATATCAAGTAATATATTTATTAATCATATAATAATTATCATGTTTTTGTCTTATCTTAAAACACGAAATTTTTCAAGTTTTTTTTTTTCCTTTGGGATATTCTAACAGAATGTTTTTTTTTTTTTTTTTTTTTTTTTTTTTTCTGGAATGTATCTTGGATTTCTAGATATCTCTGGTTTTCGGTCGCATCTTTTCTTTTATGTGGAAGGTTTTGCTTTAGGTAAAGGTTTTGCTTAAGTTCGTACATGTTAAAGAATGACACACGAAAATATGTTAGATGTTGAAGGTTTCGAAATTTCAAGAGCACCCGAAACAGAGACATCCAGTTCTATCATTGTTGGTTCACTTTGAGAGATAGATTATCAGGATAATCAACAGGTAAATCTTGTTTTGTGTTATCCAAATATAATATAATTATAAAATCAATATATCTTAGAAATCTAAATTTAGTACATTTAATGAGGGGAGACCCGTGTACCTGGTGCCGCTTTTTTTCAATGCCCAAAAACAGAGCCCTTGACCTGTTTAAAATTATCAAACTGATATGTACATAACTTTAGGACTAATTACTTCCAATTGGGATTAATATAAATACCTAAAATAATAAATTCCGACAAATAAAAGGTTTTAAAAAACTTCTCTCGTGGCCCTAGGTACAACACCCTCATTGTACCTGGGGCCAGACCTCATTGTACCTAGGGTCATTTTCTCAAACTTAGATTTCACTTTGTAATAAATAAAAAATAAGCATATAAACATGTATTTTATAATAGAAACAATGTCAAGTAATATATTTATTTATCATATAATAATTATCATGTTGTTGCCTTAATTTAAAACACAAAATTTTTCAATTTTTTTTTTCCCCTTTGGGATATTCTAACAGAAGGTTTTTTTTCTTCAATTTCTTTTGTTTTTTTTTTCTGGAGTGTCTCTTTGATTTGTAGATATCTCTGGTTTTCGGTCGCATCTTTTATGTGGGAGGTTTTGCTTTTGGTAAAGGTTTTGCTTAGGTTCGTACCTGTTAAGGCATGACTCACGAAAAGATGTTAGATGTTGAAGGTTTCGAAATTTCAAGAGGATCCGAAACAGAGACATATAGTTCTATCATTGTTGGTTCACTTTCTTCCTGGAAAAACTTTTTTTTTTTTTATTTATAGTAGGAATTCTTGTGTCTTTTAGTCACATTTGAACTTAAATATTCATCCTCAGTGAATGTGTTTTGATTCACTAGCCATATGCCGGATACACGAAAGCCTGATAGAATGTTTACAGGAGTAAAGGCCGACGGATAGGACATGCCAACATTTTCAGCAATGTCATATATAGTGATTGGTTTACCAGGGTTTGCCAGCATCCAATTACTATAGACTGTACTGTGTTTCTTAACACTTTCGCGACCAATGACGTGTATTCACGTCATTTGAAAATATAAAACTCCACCAGTGAGCGCTTCCTTTGTAATTTGTATGTTATTTGTTTCTAAAAAATATACACAATATTCATATTTGTACAATCAGTATACTATGGATGCAAATACTTTGATTAGAGAGAGTATGATTATAATGCAGATCCATTTGTAATATAAATGTGAATACGGACAATTTTGTTTTGAAAAATTGTAACTTATAAGAAAAACGCCCACAGGCCTACCTTACTGTCAAAAAGACAAAAACATGCGGTTTCGAAAGTGTTAAAAGGTCCAAAAACACTGGCCCTAGCTACAAGGCCCTAGGTACAAGTTTTGGTAACTTCATTCAAAATGCTTTCCACTAAAAAATCCACAGGCAGAGAGGACTAATTAAATATCTCATTTATTGCTCAATATAAAAAGCAAAATTATACACTAGAAATGAAAGAAAAATATTTGACTTGCTTTTGTAAACTAGCAAAAGAGATGAGCTGCAAAATTTTACTTCAAACCATGTAAATTCGTTTTCTGCGTGTAACGTGTCAAAACTTTCTCCTCAATAATTCCAAAGTAGTTGTAAAAGTAGCAGTTGATGTTGTTACTTACCCAATTGAGTATTAAAACTTAAAATTAAATATTATTCAAATAAAGTGGGGTGACCCTAGGTACATGATGTCCATAGGTACACGGGTCTTTCCTATATATTGGTCAGATGTCATCTGTACCTTATCACATCATTTTCTCTTATCTTAGACGCTTTAGAAAGAGAATTTGAAATATATACCTGAGTAAGGTGGTTACCGCCCCTTACAATGCCTTCGAAACATCGAAACCCACACTACTCATTGAAGCATACCATATCTTTAAATGGACGATTCAATGTAAAAGTGGTGTAACTCCATATTTTTTCATCATGTATAATTTTGCTTAATTGTATCCAATTTAGTCATATCTTTCATTATAAAAGTGAAAAAACTTCAATAATTGCATTAAAATGACTTAAATGACATTACTTGTTTATTTTTAGTTTTTCAGAAAACTAAAACTTCTAAATATTCATTATAAAAACGAAGTTTCTAAGTTACTTCAAACTATTTTTCTTATAATTTATAAATTCTTATAACTCTGATTTGTATTAAACACTAAAAATCGTTAACAGTTACTAAAACTTGACTTTTTTCCCTACTCATATATAGAGTGAAAAAATTAAAGTTAAGATTTCAAAACGCTATAATTTTAAAACTACCCATCAGAGCGATTTGATATTTTACCAGAGCAATCGTGAGGCAATGAAACTTTGTTTGGGGGAGGAAAAAAGTAGTTCGAACATGTTCCTATAGATGGCACTGTCAGGGGAATGTGAGGGAAACGCCTAAATGGACTCATTAAACACAGGAATTTTGTTAACAACGCAATGGAATAGCACGAAACAATAGACTTCAAGGGTTAACTGCAATTTTTTTTAGCAAAAAGATTAGAATACGTGTTTATATCGGAAACAGTCGTAGTGAAAAGAGAAAAAGAGGAGCTTCATGAAACAAATACTTTACGGATAATTAACGGCACATTTTGGAACTTTTTTTTTTTCTTTTTTTTTTTTTTTTTTTTTTTTGCCAAACAAAATTTCATTTCTTCACAATTGCTCTGGTAAAATATCAAATCGCTCTGATGGGTAGTTTTAAAATTATATTGTTTTGAAATCGTAATTCAATAGAAAGGAAATATTAGTTTAATGCTTAGTAGTCCTGTATACTGTACATAAATACACATTACATGGTGTAGTAAAATTTAGTGAAATGCATAACACAACTTGAGATGCACTTAAAGCAATTTGTAACTAGCAGCTAATATATCACAATTCTTTTGCATGACCCTGTAAACAAATAATAAACTCAGTTCGCATTTGTCGACCTAGTCATTCGAAGACTTCTGTCGTTTTCTCCAAAATTCGCGTAAATACAGGCTGAAACTTTTAGAAAAACTTCCATTGACAGCATTCCACCCAGGCCTAGAACCAAAGTGCAATCAAACGGCTTTAACCTCCAACAACAACTACCCGCGAATGTCTTGTGATATCTAGTTTTGAATTAGTTATACTGATAAAAGAACACACACGCAGACAGATATTAACTATTAAAAAGAAAATTTTTGGATTTATCGGGCCTAAATATGTAATTATAGTTAAAACTCAGTTTTTGAATTTGAACTTAAAACAATTGTTGCTGTACCATGATCAAGTATGGGTGATAAAAAATAACAATGGTTAATCAATATACATTAGCATTAAGCATCAATGCTGCAATTTCTTTAGAAAGATAGCGAACATTTCCTAATCCAAATTGAAATAGTTGTTCAGTAACATTTCATTTTGGATTATTCTGAAACATTCTTTTCTTACCGAAACACCAGTGGAAGCATCACCTTTGAGAAGCAAAATGTTTTTGTGTCTAGGTGCTTAAGTGTACCACGATAGAGACCGCAAATATCACCCGATTGACTTGTGCAAAATTTGTGCACATATCCACCAACCGTATAGAATTAGCTATTCTTCGACCACATTTTATGAAACCATGTACACATCTGCGCAAGTGCTAACTCAACGAGTCCAATGCTAAAATAGCGGTGGCAGTCATCTGACTCATAGAAAATGAGCAATAACACAGAGCGCGGAATTACTGGATGTTTTCCAAATTTCAAACTGTCGATCAATCTGGCATCCCTCCAACATTTTGGACGCGTCCTCACTGCTAGTTTTAGGATATGTGGCCACATATCCTAAAACTAGCAGTGAGGAAACGTCCAAAATGTTGGAGGGATGCCAGCATGACCGACAGTTTGAAATTTGGAAAACATGCAGCAATTCCGTGCTCTGTGTTATTGCTCATTTTCTCTGAGTCAGATGATTGTCACCCCTGTTTTAGCACTGGATTCGTTGAGTTAGCACTTGCGCCGATACTTCCATGGTATCATGAAATGTGGTCAAAGAATATTTTTTGTGTGTCTATTGTTTATTGTTCAGGTACAGAAGCACACGAAAATATTTATTGTAATTACGGTCTATTGACGTAATTCGTGTGTACCGCGATAGCGAACGCAAAAATCCCCCTATTGATTTACAAACAGGTACACATATTTATTAACTATACGGAATTATATCTATATTTTTTAATGCGCAAATTATATATCGTTCGTGTAAAAAGGCAAAATCAATTATTTTTAGTATCATTGCAGTTTGGGAAAAAATTTTTACCTATCCTCTTTTTAACGTGATTACAATGCATTCAAATAACGAAATTGTTATATGTTTAAAAATATATTATCTGTAGAACAGTGTAGACACAGAAATAGTATTTATTTTAAAGAGCTAAAAACACAACTACAAAAGAATTCCGATACTTTTTGCAATCTTTTGGCATAAAATTTGGTACAAGTATTTTTGAGTTACCAGGAATGAGTATGAGTTTCAAAGTTATCAGTTTCAAGGAATGAAATAAGGTTATGAGTTTCAAGAAAATATACATACACTAAAATAAATATGCATAAGAACTGAAATTTATTTGAAATAATTGCAACAATCTGAACATATAAAAAAAAATAACAGTAAGAAGGATCTGAGGCCACCATGGCTTAAGACGGGTGGAGCGGGGTTTACTACTTTATTGGGCACGCAACTTCCTCATATGCTCTGCAGCATCACGTGATAACAACGAATGATGATAAAATGCGGAGTTTTATATTATTAGGGAACAATAGATTATTATTTTATAATTTTTGATATTTATAAGCGAAATTTAAACAAACGAAATCCTTTTAAGTAAATTGGAGTGTAAAGGTTGATATTTTTTTTATATACCAACTATGTGAAAAATACCAGAGCCGGAAATCGAACCCGGGCACTTCCACTTAACGCACGGATGCTCTACCACTGAGCTATCCAGGCTGTTAACCAGCTAGTCATTTCCCACATAATATTCGTTGGCAAAGTCACCGAGTCTGCAATCACAGATATGACAGATGAGACAATATTAATCGTAACACAACTCCATAGACCACGAAATTTCAATTTAGAAATTTTTTATTCATGAATTCATCAACCGTGAATGTTCATTTTAAGTAAATTGGAGTGGAAAGGTTAATCTTTTTTTATATACCAACAATGTGAAAAATACCAGAGCCGGGAATCGAACCCGGGCACTTCAAACCCTCGAAGCTTTGTACTGGTAACGCTGCCGAAGGCAGCAGGAACCCTAAACAGTCGGCTAAAAGTATTTTAAAAAAATGCATTTTCACCGTGTTCCGAACTATTCTGAAAGTTTCAAATGTCTAGCTAGTCGGGAAGTTAGTTAAATAAATTTTCTGTTTTCATATAAACGCTGCCGAAGGCAGTAGGGACCTGAAACAGTTGAGTAAAAGTATTAAAAAAATGTATTGTCACCGTGTTCTGAGCTGTCTTGAAAGTTTCAAATGTCTAACTATTCGGGAAGTTAGTTAAAAATCGATTGCAAGATTCGTACGGGACAAACAAACAAACAAGAATCGAAGTTAATAAAAACATGGTAAAATAGTTTCTCAAAAATGAGCAAAATTGTCTCCAAAAAGATCCGAAACAATATATACTTAAATTTGAAAATCCATGTACTCATTTTTCAGTATACTGACATGCTCAAAAATTGGAATTCTTAGTGGTTAACCCCATTTTTGAGCATGTCAATATACTCAAAAATGAGTATATTGGATTTTCAAATTTAAGTATATATTGTTTAGGAGCTATTTTGAGACAATTTTGCTGATTTTTGAGAAACCCTTTTTAACAGTGTTTTTTGCTATATTCATGTATAACGTTCATGCAATGTCTATAGATTTCCGTCTGTTGATTTGAAACTTAAGAATATTAAATATTTTTAGATGTATATCTGACATATAACATTATATTATTTTATTCAAAAAGACTTTATATTATTTTATTCAAAAAGACTTTGTTTACCATCATGTAATATACTTCATGCATTCAGCAGTATTCAGAATTATTAGAAAAAAATGCTTTGATTTCTTCTTCTATTTTATACGCAATATAATTAAGAGATATTTTCTTACTTTCTACGAACTAACTATGTAATATGGTAGTCAACAAATAAAAGAAAGGACACTGCTATTCGTTTAGGTACAATGTTTACTTAGTAGGAAATAAGTCTAGATCGTCCTCTGCGGGCATTTTATTTTCCGTCTTGTCAGTAAAAATCGAAAAATAATGTATTTTCTTAAAAAAATATATTATTGAGGAATATAATTTATAATTATATCTATAGTCGTATTATTATATTTGTTTCGTTGTGTTACTGATATATTAGAACGGTCACCTAAAATTATTTGTGCACAGATTCAAAAATGAACCACACCATTGTATTTTTATTTTATTTATTTATTTATTGTTCTGAAAAGGTATTTTTAAAATAGATTTTTATAAAGTTGTACTTTGTAATTGAATTTTTATTTATTAATTTACCTGCCAAGCATTTTGCATGATAACGGCAAATTACAAAAATTTCATTTTTAAAAGTTTCGTGGTCACAAAGTAAACAGCTTTTAAGTAATTTTCTGTAAAGGTACGGCGAAAAAAAAAAAACAAGTTTCTAAAATTTATCAATTTTTATTCTAAAATTAAGTATGTCAAGCATACATACACTCCTGCTCAAAAGTTTAACAAGATTTGCAAACGGTCAGTTTTTTTTTTTTTTTTTTTTTTTTTTTTTTTTTCAATTTAAAACTTATCTCTTGATGAAATGTTTTCAAATACTGGGTCTTCCTCATGTTTTTCAGCGAAGAGTGGTATAAGACAAAATTTAGTGGGCCGGTAACAAATTGTCAAAATAAATAATGTTTGTGATCACCCTGTATCGTTAAGTAAACGAAATGAACTGTAACTTTAGGATATGTTAATACAGACCCAGTTAAATTTATGGATGAATTTGTGCGACGATAGCATATCAAATAATGGAGACATAAGCATTTATTTTAAAACTCAAAAAAAAAAAAAAAAAAAAAAAAAAAAAGCATGTTTTTTGTTTGTAATATACAGAGTTTTTAATGAAAACTATTCCCACTTTTAGATAAGTTGGAAAAACCATTTTAAAACTACTGCAATCGGAATACAAATATCTCAAATATCTCATGCAATATGAAAATTTTTTATGAAAAACGTTTTCACTGCGCATGTGCGAAGGATAAAAAAAATTATTGCATATGTTGAAAGCTAGATATATTGGAAAACTTTTATCAAAAGTGCATTTGAATAGAAAAAAAAAATTAAGCAAATTATCTGAAAAAGAACGAGCTAGATTTTTGATATTTTCCAAGCATTGAAATCTCTTAAGGGGTTTTTCCCATATCGCCTGATTAATTTAAAGATCCAATTATTTTATCCACTTAGCGAAAGTTCTTTTTTTGTGAAAAACCCTTATCATCTCCCAAATAATAGTAAATAAACAAAAATATGTTAGAGTTACAAGCTTATGAGGCGTTTTTCACAAAAAAGTACATTTGGAGCGTTGCCCAATAAAGTTGCCCCCCAAAACGGAAGTTGCCTAATATATCTAGCTTTCAACCTATGCCATATATATATATATATATATATATATTTAATTTTTCGCATATGCGCAGTGAAAACGTTTTTCCAAAAAATGTTCATATTGCATGAGATATTTAAGATATTTTTATTCGAACTGCAGCCTTTTTTTTTAAAGGTGTTTTTTCCAACTTATCTGACAGTGGCAATAATTTTCGCTAAAAACTCTGCATATCTGCATAAATAAAGCAAAGAGTTTGTCGGGAACATATCCGAGTGGATCACTCCTATTTTTGATTGGTCTAGATTTAACTATTTTGGTGATAAAAGTCGACCATTTTTCTTATTAAAAACTAATGAGTTTTTTTTTTTTTTTTTGTAAGATACTGCATAGATGTTATGCTTTTTTAAGAGAGCTCTAACAACTGTTCATGTTTTTGTGGGGACACTATATACATCAAGTCATTAGATTTAAAGGTATTACTTTGCAAAGTTTCACATCGCGATATCATTCGAATGCTTTTATCTTAAAATAAGAGTAATATTAAACAAAAAACAGTCTAATATTAAAGAATAATAAATGGCTTTTTAAAAATTATCAGTTTTATAGTTCTAAGAGCTGCAATTTTTAAATTATAGCGTACTTATTTCCCATACATAATTCATTAAATTTGTGAACAATCGTTGATTCATTCTTGTGAATTATTCACATAAAATCACAGAGCATTTTTGCAAAACGAGTGCAAAACGGAAGAAATATTTAATTTAATTTAATTTGTAATATGTTATTTTGATTTTTCACCTAAAGGAATTTTTAATTATGTTACAAAGCCCAGAATGTGATATAATAAATAAGGATTAAATTCTTTTAAAAAATCATTTAAATTTAGTGACCAGCGAAGCGGGTGTAGCTGCTAGTTATAAATAAAAGACATGTTGATTTTTTTTTTTTTGAGTTTTAAAATAAATGATTATATCTCCGTTATTTAATATGGTATCGTCACATAAATTCATTCACAAATGGAACTGGGTGTACATTAACATATCCTAAAGTTATAGTTCATTTCGTTATCTTAATGATACAGGGTGAGGGTGATCACAAACATTATTGATTTTGCTCAATTTGTTACCGGCCTCCTAAATGTTGCCTTAAACTAATCTGAAAAACACGAAGAAGATCCGATTCTTTAAATATTCAATGTTTGAAAGCATTTCATCGAGAGATACGTTTTTAAATTGAAAAAAAAAAAAAAAAAAACTGATCGTTTGCAAATTTTGCTAAACTTTTGAGCCGGAGCGTATATATATATATATATATATATATATATATATATATTGAAAAACATTTAATCGCCATTTTATTGATCAGTCCTAAATACTTTCCTAAAGAAATTATCTGAAAAACATATTAACACAAAGTAAAATATAAGATATTAGAAACGACATGTTATATGCTAATTTACGTAATGAAACATATTACTTTTTTCAAGCTGTTTTAATAATAATTTTTTGTAACTTTTCTGATAGAAAATGTTTTTTTTTTTTTTTTTTTTTTTTTTTTTCTTTTAAGAATAAAACCTCATTACAAGAAACATAAGAAATAAATTTACAAAAACTTTATAATGACAAAGTTCACAATAATATCTTTTTAAGAATTCTTCCATATTACGCAAAACTTCAATTATCCACTATAAAGTTATCTGGTAGTAAAATTTGGAAAAGAGTCGTTTACAAGGAAAATTAAAAAGATTTTGTATTCAAGAATTGATTAGTAAATTGCATAATTTTTTTTCTGCATACAGATACAAATAGAAAAATAAATAAATAAATAAATGAAATGAAATGAAATGAAATACATACATGTCTTTATGAAACAACAAAATTGTTTGTGAGGCTATATCAAGAAAACAAATTTTATTTATTTAATAAATTATTTTGATGTTTCAACAAAATATTTTTGTTGATATAACCTCAAAAAAAAAAAAAAAAAAAAAATGAAAAGAAAAGAAAAAAAAAAAAAACCCTCAAATATTATATATATATATATATATATTATTGGAAAAAATAAATAAATAAAAATAAAAAAAAAAAGAAACTAATTGCTTATAACACTATATACACATATAGTTGGTTTTTACTAAAATTAAATGATAATTATAGCTTTCATTAAATATCCATTATAATACTCGGTTCCATATACGTATTCTGTATATAATACATTATTTAGATGTTTTCCGACAATACTATAATATACTATTTAAATTGCAATATTACCAAAATAGTTAACTTTCAATTTTTATCATAAGTTAAAATGAAGTTATAGCTTTTAAAAAATGTCTTCTATCGCAATATTTTTTCGATATAACGACATTTATCAGTAAGATATAAATACATTTATCTCCAAGTGTTCTTAGCACATTTGATTGCCGAATGATCACAGCTCTGGTCATGAGTTTCAAGGCCGCAAATTCGAAACCAGTTTCACCTTTGGACGTTCGTAATGGTATCGGAATCCTATAAATTTCATAGGTACCTTTCTAGTCAGACTTAATGCGCTTAAAATGATCGTAGGAAAACAACTCCGATGAAAGAACCTTTATATATATTTTCATCCGCTATATTGCTATGGTAACCTACTTAATAAGTTTCTTTCATAAAACATATTTAGAATTCAAAAGTGCACGGAAATATGACTAGAAGCATACCTGCCAACATCCTAATTAATATTCCTTAGTATTGTTATCACTCGTCCTTTTGTTCACATCAGTCTTTTTTTAGAACATTTTTTTTTCTTATTTAATCCGAATTACATTTGGGGAAAATTTGTGCTAAAAATACTACGGAATATTAATTAAGATGTTGGCACATTTCACTAGAAATAGTAGATATTTAAATACATGTTAGATTTTAAAAGATAAATACAACAAATTTGTGAACTTTTCTTACTCACTTCATTTTAATGTCTCTATTGCTTTATCTTTTCTTTTCTTTCTTTCTTTCTTTTTTTAATTTTTAAAAGTTATTTAAGAAAATTGTAACTGAGGACGAACCGTTAAACTGTTAAAATAAAGATAAAAATGTATTTGGGAAAATAAGTGGTATGAATACTTATCAATGATTTTGAAATTTCAGGTTATTTTTAATCTAGATTACTGTTGATTACAAAATAACAACAACAATAATATATATCGAGCATAAATTTAGAAATCAGAATTTTTTCTAAATGAAAAGATAAGTTTAGATAAACTTAAATTATTTCAATCCCTTTTTTTTTCTTTTTTAATGCTTTATTTGAAGTAGTTTTTTAAATCAAAAATGAAGGTTTGAGAATATGTTAATGCTTTTAATGATAATACGTTCAAATATTCAACCGTTTAAACCAAAAGAAATTTCAGTAAAATGCGTGAAACCTAAAAATATCTGTTTGTAATTAAAGTAAGTAAAAAAAAACACTTAAAATCGGATAATATGACTGTAAGAATACATGAATGGAATTTTATACACTTATAAATTTTTTTACAAAGTTATAATTTTTCATTTATTATACACTGATAGAAAAATTTCCCAACACCAAAACAAATTATTGTACAGTAATGAAATTTCAGCAATACATTTGTCTAGGTAACATATTTAATTGATTAAAGTTTCAAGATCACAGGTACAGCCATTGGCGAGAAGAGCCATTTCAAATGTGAAATGTTGGTACATTAGTAACCGGTGTAACCGTCAGAATTTTGAATGCAAGCATGCAAACGTTCATGCATTCTGTCGTACAGGTGTCGGATATCAGTTTGTGGGATGGAGTTCCGTGCCTGTTGCACTTGGGCGGTCAATGCAGGGACGGTTAATGCTGGTTGTGGATGACGCTGGAGTTGTCGTCCAATGATGTTCCATACGTGCTCGATTGGAGAAAGATTTGGTGATCTAGCGGCCAAGGCAACATGTCGACACTCTGTAGAGCATGTTCGGTTACAACAGCGGTATGAGGACGAGCGTTATCCTGTTGGAAAACACCCCCTTGAATGCTGTTCATGAATGGCAGCACAACAGGTTGTATCACTAGACTGACGTACAAATTTGCAGTCAGGGAGCTTGGGATAACCACGAGAGTGCTCCTGCTGTCATACGAAATTGCTCCCCAAACCATAACTCCAGGAGTAGGCCCTGTATGTCTAGGCCGCAGACAGGTCGCTAGCAGGCGTTCACCTAGCCTCCTTCTAACCAACACACAGCTATCACTGCGACCAAGGCAGAATCGGTTTTCATCAGAAAACACAACAGATCTCCACTCCGTCCTCCAATGAGCTCTAGCTTGGCACCACTCACGTCGCAAACGGCAGTGGTTTGGAGCCAGTGGAATGCACGCTACAGGGCGTCTGGCTCTGAGCTGTCCTGGAAGTAACCGATTTGTAACAGTTCGTTGTGTTACTGTGGAGCCAACTGCAGCTCGAATTTCAGCTGCAGACGCAGTACGATTAGCCACAGCCATACGCCGAACACGGTGGTCTTCCCTCTCAGTAGTGCCACGTGGCCGCCCGGAACCCGGTCTTCTTGAGGCAGTACCTTCCCTTGACCACTGCTGCCAACGCTCATGCACTGTGGATACATTCCTGCCAAGTCTTTCTGCAACATCGCGGAAAGAAATCCCAGCTTCTGGTTGCCCTACTACACGACCTCGTTCAAACTTAGTGAGCTGTTGATAATGGCTTCTTCGTCTTCTTAGAGGCATCCTTGACTAACATTAACCCACTACGTCAAATCGCAACTGTAAATAACGATCACGAACCTTACAGCACTTATTTAAAGCAAACCTCATTTGCATGTTCATAGTGTCGCTACTGGCGCCACACTTATGCACGTAGCTCGAAATTTGAATCGACGTCATCTTTCAGATGTATAAACACGCCTACCAAATTTCGTTTATCTAGCACAACTCCTTCCTGGTGTTGGGATTTTTTTTTCCATCTGTGTAGATACCTTTAACATGAAGTCCTAACTTTTCACTTTACAACAACACTGAACATTGTAATAATTTTTAGTTCAAAATTCGTTTGTCACAGGAAATTATTTTTTAATGTAATTAGTAATATTTTTTTTTTATTTTTAGAACGGAAATGCCTATAATTAAATAAAACGCTCAACTTATTTTCTTTAAAAATTAGGAATCTAACTCATTTATTACCTGTTAAATCACATTCAGCATTTTCTTTTTTATAATAAACGAATAAAGCGATTGCACTGTATTGTCGAACAACTAATAATATCTCCAGTTTTTATTTATTTATTTATTTGTGTTACGTGAAGAAATACAATTTTAAAATTTATTCATTTACGTTACGTATTCACTTAAGGTAAAAACATTTCATTTTTTAATCACGCATAAATTTTCAAATTCAATCCGAGGTTATTTTTTTTTTAATTCTGCTATAGGTGTCTTTTTCACGAAAAAAAAATAATGCAAAAACCTTAAAGTAATTGATGCTAAAATTTAAATCAATTTTAATCTGAAATTGTTTCAATTTGTGTGTCCTTTATTTCGTTTTAAGAAACATTACAGATTATTTATTTTATTTACTTGACCTCTTTCATCAACAGTAGATTATTACTAAGATAATATGCACTCTTGTTACTGCTCTCTGTTAATTCATAATTAATTAAAAGTCGTAGCTATATTTTAATGTGTACTAAGAGCCTAGGATGTAATTTAGAGCAAAGCATTAAATTTTGCACTTTTATGTATTATATCCTACATATATTGTCCGTGAAACGTTATATATATATATATGCATATATAAATCTACGTTTGCAAAAATTTAATTACCCGGCAACGCTGAGTAAGATATCATACATAACTGAAAATATTATGAAAGTAGGAAAAAAAAAAAAGAAGAAAATCATTATGTTATGGTCGATAGCCATATAAGTATGGTATGATGTACATATTGAAATGCTACTGTCACAGTGCCCATAGCAACTATCTGGTTATTATACATAAAATTGATATTAGTCTACTCTATAAAAACTGCTAAAACAAAATAAAATTTATAACAGAAAATTACAACAAAGTTGTGACGCAAAGAATGAAAGTTTAAACAACATATATTTTCCTATAACAAGAATCTTCTATGTTATGTTCAGCTCAGTTGCAACCCATAGACGTTTATATTAAGCTAGATAACAAGCACATTATAAACATACCGACATTGCGAGATGAGCACTATTCACTAATATGGAAACAGAATGGTTTACATAATGAGTTTGTCTCAATTCTAATATATATTCTAAAGTACAGATATTAAACGAATCTCAACAGAGCAGTGAAGTGAAGCCACGGATGAACTTGAAGATCTTTATAGCTTCAATTTAGTTTAAAGATAATCAAATAGAAAATTACATCGAATTCTAAAGATTCGTGATTTTAAATGTTTACAGAATTTAATTAATCAATAGACAGTCCGCAATAAACCACTCATTATTAGGTTGCAATTGTGGTTGTGTGGATTATAGCTGATTGACTGAGTGAAGGTGTTAAGTCAAAGTAGAATGTATTCCTTGGGGGTCATACGTGAGAGTTTTTTAAATGGAGTTCTAGTCCGAATTCACGATAGTTTCTGAGAAAATCATGGAAAACTACGAAGAACTAGGTCAACGCGCAAAACCTGAAATTGAACACTTACCACCTTCCAGCCTTGTGAACAAAACATCTCGGTTACTATTTTGGTCATTATAAAATTTCAATATGAGTTATTTCATTTAAAATCCAAAAATTAAACTAAATTTTCAGTCTGTCTATATTCTTAAAACATAGAATAAGTAAATATTAGAAAGTGTGGGATTTCATTAAATATTGAATGAAGGAAGGATACAATAACAAGAAATAAGACTTGTGGCCATCACAAAACTTTCTTTTATATAATTCTAATACGTTAATTATTTGAAAAATTATGCTTAAATCCCGAAGTAAGCATAACAACTCAGCATATGGGTGTGTTTATACTCAAATTTCATCAAATTGCAAGATATGACACTCAATTTTGTTTTTTTATAAGAGAGATTTTATATCATTTTCTGTAGATTTTATCTAAAAGAATTCTTATATTAGATAAGAATAGACCTAAATGTTGAAATAAAGTCAATTTTGTACCTTACATATCTTAGGAAAATAGGACTTCTTAAGCCTTGGTTTTTAAGAACACACACACACGAAAAAAAAGTCAACGTTTGCGGCACTAAAGTCAAGATTTTTTTTTCACTTGCACACGCGTCACGATGTTGTGCTCCACCGTCTCAATGCCAATACCGGTATCAAGGAGAGTCTGATTAGAGTATCATTGCGGTAGTAGGCCCTGAAGAAAACACATAGCTTCTTTCGAAGATTGGCTAAAATAATAATAACTAAATATTAACGCCTTTTCTTACAAACAGACCCATGCTATTTTCATCATGTGAAGCATGGTCGACAGGTTGAAAACGTTGATGTTCGTGCTTTGTGATTTTAAAAAACCAAGGACACAACATATTAGAAAATGTATTTTGTTTTCAAATATTTTTTTGTTTAAAAAATTCGAAAAAGATTTTCCAAATTATCACACAACAACCACTTGTTTTAACAACTTCTTTTGAAAAATATTCAAAATGAAATTTTGTTTTATGCTACAAATTTATGCTAAAAATTATGGAAGCATGTGATGACAATATCAAAATCTGGACGGTATGCAGACACTAACTGACAAGCACAGTAAAAAAAAAAAAAATCTGTTAAAACATAGAAAATTTGTTTTCTAAATTACAGGAGTTTAGTTCAAAATTACATATCAGTCGTTCAAAACAAACATTTTTTTTTCTGCAACAAAATAATAATAATAATATATAAATAAGTAAATAAATAAAATAAAATAAAGTCATTGGCAGTTGATACAGAATTTATCTGGTAGTTATATATTTTTCTGTTTTACATAAGGCTAACTTAGTGCGAAAGAGGGACTTGGACGTGCTAGGTAACAGCACCAAATGTGTTTCCATACTGAGAAGCATACTTGCCAACATACTAATTAATATTCCGTAGTATCGTTAACCTCGCCTTCTTTTTCACACCAGTATCTTTTTAAAGTATTTTTCTTCTTAGTTAATCGTAATTGCATTTGGAGAATATTACTCTAAAAATTTACTGGTGTGCGAAAAAGGGCGGGACTAACAACACTACGGAATATTAATTAGGATGTTGGCAAGTATGCTGAGAAGTAACATGCATCGTCACCTACTATCAAAATTTCCAACTTAGCGCATTTTGGCTACGGGAAAAATTTAATAGAAATGTTTATTTTATTTAATCACTGAACTGTAACGGTTTTCACTGATAAAGTGTAATAAAAAAAATTGTTAAATTTTTCTGATAACCAAAAGGAGCTAGGTTGGCAACTATACAGACTGTGCGGTGGACTCTGGTTCGCTGGTAGAACTGTAGAATTTTGTTTAATGTAAGATTGTTTTACAGTTTTCCCTACGGAAAAGAAATCTATTGTTTACGAAATTTTCTGTATTGTTCAATAACCATTTTAAATATATATATATATTTTTCCCCTATTGGCTAGGCAAATGTTACAGAGGACTATAAAGTTACAAAACAAATTATAAACAATATAGCATAGATCAAAAGACCGAAGTCGCCTAAGGAACGATCCTGCCTCCCAATATCTCGGCTCTTCTGTAGAACATCGAAGAGCCACACAACGGGGCAGATGGTTCCTGTCCATTACTTCTCCAGAATCACAAAGTGGGCAAGTAGAATCGTTTAAGATACCTATGTGCTTCAAATGAGCGGCAAGGCAGTCGTGTTCAATAGATAGGTGGAAAGTCACAACTGCCTTACGTCTTGGTTTATCAGGAATAAGAGAAGGACTTAAATTCTTCCAGTTCTTTAGAGCTGTACGATTCTCGAGATCTCGAAAGGCATTAGATGTAGATAAATTCTTTAAAAACAGTTTAATCCTTGTGCGAACAGTTTAATAATCGTGCGAAGTAGATCTACCTTCCCGTGGTGCTCCCTGGTAACGCATTGTGGCTAAGATATCTACATGTTTGGCTTACAACCTCCCTACCTTTAGTCATAACAAAAAATTTTGTAATTTTTTTTTTTTTTTCATAGGATACGGATATTTTCTGGCTACTTTGCTGCAAGGAGGTTTCTAATAATGTAACATTTTTTTTTTCAGGAGTAATATTTAATTAAATATAAAATTAAACAAAATTATGTGCATTTGTTCTTAATCTACCAATAAATCGTTCTTAAATCATTCATTCTAAACTTTTTTTTTCAGATACTTTTAAAAAGTATAAAACCATCAAAGACCAGGAGGAAAAACTATTATGTAGTATTCAATAGTTTCTTCTTTATATATACGAAAAAGTAATAACAACAATGAGAATATTAATAACAAATTTAAGTGTAAAATATTCAAAGGATACAAATGCAAAAATGCTGTTTTGAACAGAAAGCTAATAACAGCAGAAAATATGAAAACATAATTTAAAAATAAAAAAGAAACAGCTGGGAATATCAAATATTTTGACATAAGCCAGTAATACTTTGATTTTTCATTTTCTTAAAAATACATCTGTTATTTAAATAACGGAAAATTTCTGAAAATTATTTTTAAAACGGCGGCAATGTGATTATTGTTAATTAACCAAACTGACAGTTAGTATTTAACTTCTATTTCAGTTTTGTTTACAAAACTTACTGAATAAGCGTAACGTATAGTTATGTTGCATAAATAAGCGTATAGTTATGCTGCATGAATAAGCGTAGTGTATAGTTAATGAATAAGCATGAAGTACAGCGTAATGTAAAGTATAACTTACAATATGCATTAGTAATTTTTAAATTTTAAATTATGTTTAAATTCTGACTCCTCCTAAGAGTTGAAAACTTGTCTTCCTGGTGACACCTCTAGAGGAGTCAAAATGGTAATTTAAATAAGGGTTACAAGATGGCATTCCTAATCAAGGGTGCCGCAGGGAGTGAAAGGGTGGCACTACAAGGCTGAATAATGGCACTGCTACTCCAAGATACTTTCAGGGTGAAAGGTTGGTACACCAGGGTAAAATAATTACACATCTATTTCGAGGTGCCCAGTCACCTTACTACGAAAAGCATTTCAAATCCATGGTACCTAGTGGTACCCCACCTTGTCAAGTAATTGTATTAATTGGTTTGAATAATGAAATATGTGTTTATCTTCTTTTAATTGAATTCAACAGCACTTACTGTATATTTTACAGTTATTATACACATTGTAAATTTATGCTGTTTTATATTTAACTAGCAGACTTTGCCCGCTTCGCTGGTCACTATATCTGAATGAATAATAATAATAACAATGATAAGAAACCACTATTTTCACTTTAAAAAATAAAAGCTTTAGTTTAAAAGTCATTGAAGGAGCTCAAAAACTTGCTTCGGGTCCCCGCTGCCTTTGGCAGCGTCTTCCTCACTCCCGGTATCAGGAGTCCGTGAGCCTATTGCCTGAGACAACTAACACCTTATACATAAATTTGGATATTTACATGACAACTGTTTCGAAACAGGAAAAAAAAGCACCTTTTTTATATTTAAACCGTGATTACATTGAACAGCATTAAAAAGACTACACATAGTATTTACTATCAAGCAATTTTTTATAGATATATATATTTATTTATTTACCCGGTCGACCATAAATGACAGCAATCCCACTTCAAATATAGTACTACAATACGTTATGAAATTAATTTGATGTCAAAATAAATAATAATAATAATAATAGTAAAAGATCTATTAGCAAACGCAGTGTTGGAATTTAAAAAAGGGTATTTTATATCGCAATGAATGTTTAATTGATTGATTGCACGCGGTATTTTACTTTCTTGTTTCTTTTTTTATGCTTGTTCTTATAAAACTTGTTCTTATAAATCTTATTATACTTGTTTCTTCTTTCATACTTGTTCTTATACTTCCTTATACAAAGTATAAGGAAGTAAAGTATTCCCGATTCGCGAAAGGGATTTTGTATTTCGCATACCTCAAAAACAAATGATCGTAGAATGTTGCAAATTTATACGTAGGACCTTCATGATGTCTAGTTGTATACCTGCAAATTTCCTTTTAATACGTGCTCCAGTTTTAGAGATATCAACGACTTTACACGAATTTTCGTGACGTCTGTATGTAGGGGAGAGTGGGGATGAATGGGACATTTTTCCTGTTTTTATTGATAACGTTGGCCATATGAAATTCAGAATTTTATAACATGGCTCATAAGTACACTTCAGTAATCAGTTACACACAAACATACTAACTTTAATAAAACGTTATCATTTTTAATTAATAATAATTTTTTTACTTTCCGAACACTATAGTGAGGAAAGTATTATAATCATGTCAAAAATCCGAATTTGAGATTTCGATGTTTCTATACGTTTCGAGGTCCAATGAGTCCGTTTACACTATTTTTGCGATGATGTATGTATGTGCGTGTGTATGTATGTGTGTATGTGTGTGTGTATGTGTGTGTGTATGTATGTGTGTATGTATGTGTATATGTCTGTGAGTGAACACGCTAGCTTCTAAACGCTTTGTTTGAATAACCTGAAAGTGGTACGTATATTGTAAGTCACGATAGTACGAACCCTATAGATTTTGGTGAATCTAGCACTTATAGTTTTTTTACAGGGACACAAAGAAAAATTCTTTATCATTATGGCCTATGGGACCAAAATCTTAAAAGTGCGATAGCATCTAAACGCCTTATTCAATTGAGAAAATAATTTATACACATATTATAGGTCACAGATACTCAATCTGGATTGATTTTGGAGAATCTAGCACTTATAGTGTTTTTACAGGGACACAAAGAAAAATTCTTTATCATTATGGCCTACGGGGCCAAATTTTTAAAAGTGTGATAGCGTCTGAACGCCTTATTAATCTGAGCAAAAATTTTTTACACATGTTATAGGTCACAGTTGCACCAACTGTATAGATTTTGGTGTATCTAATACTTACAGTTTATTACAGGGACACAAAGAAAAATTCTTTATGATTATGGCGTATGGGACAAAAGTGCGATAGCATCTAAACGCCTTATTCAATTGCGCTGAAAATTTATATGAATATTATAAATCACTGTTGCACTAACTATAAGCATTTTGGTGAATCTAGCATTTATAGGTTTTTACAGGGACACAACGAAAAATTCTTTATCATTATTGTAAAGCAACGGAATAAGCACCGCAAATTCCTAGCTTTTCTCTTACTAAATTAAACTGTATAAAGGCGGACGCCAAGACTACTTATTTACACTTTAAAATTATTAAAGTAGCATCTTTTATGCTCATATAATAATTCCCTATAACATTAAACATAAGAAAATTATTCCTACGGTAAAAAGTAGTTCACTAAAATTAAGAACTCAAACTATATCAAAAAATGCAACTAACATCGTTGCTAACTTTATTCTATTCTATTTCTTGAATTAAAAAAAAAACAAAACTGTGGATGCCACGCGCATCACATAATCTTTACATTTTAACAAATTTTGAAGATAGCACGCGCTCATATTTTACATAAAAATTAAAAGCATTAAATTCATTTAACTCTTTTTTTCTTTGACATGTTGTTCAGCACGTGAACTTACAAAAAATAGAGGATAAATAATAAACGAATTTATACACTGAAATTGAAAATGGTTCAGTTATAACATCCTCCCACCTTTTGATTATAGGTTATAATCAAAACCAAATGTTGCAGGTGTAGTTCTCAATACATTAGTCTTTCAGGGACTTTAATTCTCCTTCCCGCTTTGCTATATCTGACTGGTTCCTCTTCTGAAGTTACAACGGGTTTAACAGTTTGAGCAGAGGTTTCCTTTGAATGGTATGCTTCTTTCAGTTTTGAACTATTATTTGATGATGTTACTTCTAAAGGATATAATCTTTGAATAGGTCGTAAAAGTTCATGTTGCGAAGTTTGAACCTTTACAAGTCGAACTTTCTTATCTTTGCCAGGAATAAGTTCTGTGATACGGCCTAGTGGCCAGTGGATTCGTTTCTTGTTGTCAGATCCAATTAATACAATATCTCCGACAGCGATACCCTTTTCTGGCTGTTTTCTATTTGCTCGCTGTATGAGAGCACCCAAATATTCGGATCTGAATCGATCTCTCAAAGCTCTGAGTAGGGACTGCCTGTATCTGAGCCTCTTTGATAGAGAATTTTGTTCAACTGCATCAACATCTGGAAGCTGAATTTCGTGAACATCTTGAAGAAACATAGATGGGGAGATAGGCTTTACAGTCGCATCTTCAGAAAGGTATGTTAGAGGCCTTGAATTCACTACACTTTCAACATCAGCTAAAAGAGTTGTCATTTCTTCGTACGTAAGACAGGCGCGTCCTAAGACTCTTTTAAGAAGATCTTTTATTACCCTAATCAGCCTCTCCCAGAAGCCACCCCACCACGCCGCCGTTGGCGGGTTAAACTTCCAGTCTATGGAGTTGACAGACCCATATTTTTGTATACATTGCCAATCTAAGCTTCTCAATAAATTAGCTGCGCCAACAAAATTTGTTCCGTTATCACAGTAGATAACATAGCATCTTCCTCTGCGAGCCACAAATCTTCTCAAACCCATCAAAAATGCATCTGTGGAAGCAGAGGTCACTAGCTCTAGATGAACAGCTCTATATATAGCACATGTGAAAATCAAAATCCAACTCTTCTTATCGTTCTTAAGATACAAAGGACCAGCCATATCTATGCCTGTAATTTGAAATACGGCAGAATCTTTTACTCGGTTTTCAGGTAGAGGAGCACTAGATGTCCATAAAGCCCTTGAATTAAACCTTTTACAAATCACACAGCTGGCTAACACAAGCTTTACACTCTTTCTTCCGTTGAGGATCCAATACCTTTCTCTAAGCAAATTTAAGAGGATTTGTAACCCCGCATGACAGTTCTTTACATGAATATAAAAAATAAGTCGCTTAACAACTTCATGCCTTGAAGGGAGAATTATGGGATGGAGAAAATCTTCACTATCTTTCCTGTAAGTTATTTTAGTTTTCAAACGAATGACATCTTGCTCATCCTTACAGGTTTGTAATGTCTTCAATCTTTCATCACTTTCCGAAGAGAAAGATTCTTTTTGAACCATACGTAGAGTTTTTATCTCAGCTTCCCGAAATTCAGTAGCCGTCAATTCGCCTTTACTCTTCTTATCAGGATTTAAACAATTATGCTTAAAGCGAAGAATCCAAGCAACTAAACGTATGATTTTTTCATAACTTGAAAAGTAGCGGTAATACCAGTTATTGTTGGATGGAAATTCAGGTTTCGTCAACATACAAGTAGACTTTGACCTTTCTTTCTGAATTTCTTCTTCATTCCAATCTTCATCGGAAGTGTTCATGTGGTTTCTAAATTCTGCTGAATCTTTCATCCAATGTGGGCCCTCCCACCATCTGATTAAAGCTAATTGCTTAGCCTTACAGCCTCTAGACGGCAAGTCTGCTGGATTCTTCTCACTTGGTATATGTTTCCATGATGAAGGACTGCTTAATTTCTGAATCTCTTGAACCCGATTTCGGACAAACACAGACCAGCTCTCATTTCTTGATATCCAAGCAAGCACTGTTGAGGAATCGCTCCAGTAATATCTCTTCATTTCCTGCCAACCCAAAGCATCCACAACAGTTTTCGCCAAACGAGCGCCAATAGTAGCTGCTAATAGCTCCATCCTTGGTACAGTCGTAGTTTTTAAAGGCGCAACTCGGGACTTGGCAGCAAGCAGAATTATTTCCCCTTGATCTTCCTTTTCTATCCTCAAGAATACTACTGCTGCGTAAGCATCTTTACTTCCATCAACGAAAGTATGAATTGTGCATGCATGTAAGTTTTCTGGAGTGATCTGGATATGTCTTGGTATCTTAACATCGTTTAAATATTTAAGTTCTTGGAACCATAATAGGAATTCTTTTTGTAATTCACCAGTTATTTCGTCATCCCAATTTATTCCTAATTTCCAAGCTTTCTGTAACATCAATTTAGGATAAAGCATCACCGGAGCAGTAAAACCAAAAGGATCGAAAATTTTATGAACTGCTGATAACATACTTCGCTTGGTAATCCTTTCTGTGTTGAAATCGCTTAGCCATTTCATGTTGACTTTTAATGTATCGGAAACCTTATCCCAAATCAGACCCAATACTTGAGTTTCCTTCTGGTTCGATGTTTCAGCGTGATCACCAGTGTATTCCCACTGCCTTAAATCGAAACCAGCATTTGCCATTATTTTCTTTGAGTCCGAGATAAATTTCTTCAGATCTTCTTCACTGTGCACACTAGTGGCGACATTGTCTACATAGAAACTATGCAAAAGCCTTTGCTTGAAATTTTCCTCAAAACTTGCACTATTTTTGATGTGATATTCAATTACTGATGATAAAAGAAAAGGGCTACACTTTACACCGAAAACGACTCGTGCATGCCTGAATACTTTAAGTTTCTTCTCTTTTAGATCTTTCCACCATAGAAATCGTAGGAAATCTCTATCCTTTTCACAAATGCTAATTTGAAGAAACGCTTTTCTAATATCAGCGGTTACACCAAATTTTCTTTCTCTGAAACGTAGAAGAATATCTGGGATAAGCTCAATCAAATTTGGGCCACACTGCAGACACTGATTTAAAGATGGATGGTTAGTCAACTTTGCTGAAGCGTCGAAAACCGGACGGATAGGTGTTGTAGTACTGGTCTCTTTAATAACTGGGTGATGAGGTAAATAATTACCATAAGAGTTCACTTTGGTAGCAGGAACTTCTTCTATGATCCCCTCATTCAACCAGTCCATAAATATATTTTCATATTTTCCGTACATGTTCTTAGATAATAACTTAGAAGTTGTACTTTCCAAACGTCTTACAGCCAAACTCAAGTTATCTGGTAATGCAGATGTGTCGTCAGCCCAAGGAAGACAAATTTCGTAACGACCATCCTTGTTAATTTTTACTGTCTCTAAGAAATGTTCCTTTGTTTGACGGTCAATCTCATTTTTAGATTTCTTTTCTATAGTATCTGTTATTCCGATCAAGTCCAATCTCCATAAGTTTGAGATATCAGCTTCATTTACGAACAAAGACGTCACCATCATTGCTAAATTATCTGTTGAGACCTCGGTGTGAGGCGCTTTGCCCATCAATGTCCAACCAAGGTATGTTTCTATGGCAACAAGACCAGATGTCAATACTTTTCTTTTGCCAGTTAACATCTTTCCCATAATATCAGCCCCAATCAATATTTCGATAACTTCACGGCAATGACTTACATCAGATAATTCGATTCCATATTCTTTCAACTCTTTAATCCACGGACCATTAGTGACCGGTTGAATGTTTTCACATATAGTAATTTGATCCATCACTTCAAAATTACAGGTGAACTTCTCCTTCATATCCTTAACCTTTATTCTATAACAATTATGTTGGCATTCCTTTGTTGTAACTCCGCCAAACAATGAATGCATCATTTTTTCTTGACGAATGGGAGTATAATCCATCTCTTCTGCTATACTTTTCAAAATATAAGATTTTTGGGATGCTGAATCTAACAATAAACGAACTGTTTTTTGCTTGTTTTCGGAGATGAGTTTCACTTTTAAGGTTTGAAGGAATACTTTAGCACTTTGCTTATTAAAATTTGCCATGTTTACTTCGCTACTGACTGAATTTTCTTCAACCTTTTCTTGTGCAGTTTTACCTTGAGAATCACGCAAATCGCACATCAAAGGCACATGCTTCTTAGAACAGATAATGCATCTTAAAACTGCTCGACATTTTTTAGCTGTATGATTAGGTAACAAACAAGCGAAGCAGCAATTCTTATCCTTTATAATCTTTTGTATCTCAGATAAACTCAATTTTCGAGCTGAAAAGCATTCCGAGCTCAAATGCTTGCCTTGGCAAAAAATGCATACCCTTTTGAAATCTAAAGTAGAAGACGTTGTCAATAAACCTGCAGCTGTCGATAACTTATTTCGCATATAGTCTGCACTTGCACCGTTTTTCCTTTTAGAATATCTATTATCTTCACGCTTTGTCAAACCGAAGCCCGCTACAGCTAAAGATATTCTCTCTTCACCTTCTACTTCCGTTTTCAAAAAATACATCAGATTATTCAACCTTCCTTTAGCATCCGTATTAGAAGAAGAGAGATTCGAGCGATTCCAGGCCTTCAAAAAGTCTGCTGGGAAACAAGACTCAACCATAGGGTATAGAATGGAGGCGTATTTATCAGTGGTAACACCTAATGTTTCTAGCGCCCGTAAATATGACTCAAGCTTATCATATAATGAAGTTAATGCAAATCTACCTTTTGTTTGCACAGATATTATCAATTTCAATAACTCTCGTACATACACTTCTACTAGAATATCTTCCCTGCCAAAACGAGCCTTTAAACTTTCCACTGCCTTTGAATAATTGGCGCCAGTTGGCGGGAAACTTTCAACAACTTCTCTTGCGCGTGAACCAGCGATTGTTGCTTGTACTAAATACTGGAACTTGTCCTCTGGGGCAATTTCATCATCTTTATCGATTTGTTCAAATTGGCTCCAAAAAGGCAACCAATCCTTAATTTCTCCGCCAAATTTCCTGAATTCCAGCTTAGGTAAAGTAAATTTTCGTCTCATAGTACTATTTTCATAATTACTTAAAATAGCATCAGTTTGAATTTGCCCAGATGATTGTATTCTCGCCAATTCTAAATCATGGTTCAATCTTAATTTCTCTTTCTCCAGTTCTGCTTCTTTTTCCAGCTTTAATGCCTCAGCTTCTTTTTCTAGCTTTAACTTCTCAAGTTCTTTTTCTTTTTCAGCTTGTTTTTCTTCTTTCAGAGCTTGTTCTTGTTTTTCTTCTTTCAAAGCTTGTTTTTCTTCTTTCAAAGCTTGTTTTTCTTCTTTCAATTTTCTTTCCGCTATAGCATTTTCTAAGATATCCTGAACAAATTCGGGATCCTTTTCATACTCTTTACTATTTAAAATCAGCTCCTTTAAGCTTGCTATTGTGAACGTCGAAGGCAAAGTCTCTCCAATCTCTTCGGCTACCCACTTCAAATCTTCTTTTTTAAACCCTTTAACGGTTTTAAACATCTTTTTAATCTTAATATAATCAAAATAATTTTACTTCACTTGAACGGTCCTGTCGCTATGGACTCCAATATTTTTATGTAAAGCAACGGAATAAGCACCGCAAATTCCTAGCTTTTCTCTTACTAAATTAAACTGTATAAAGGCGGACGCCAAGACTACTTATTTACACTTTAAAATTATTAAAGTAGCATCTTTTATGCTCATATAATAATTCCCTATAACATTAAACATAAGAAAATTATTCCTACGGTAAAAAGTAGTTCACTAAAATTAAGAACTCAAACTATATCAAAAAATGCAACTAACATCGTTGCTAACTTTATTCTATTCTATTTCTTGAATTAAAAAAAAAACAAAACTGTGGATGCCACGCGCATCACATAATCTTTACATTTTAACAAATTTTGAAGATAGCACGCGCTCATATTTTACATAAAAATTAAAAGCATTAAATTCATTTAACTCTTTTTTTCTTTGACATGTTGTTCAGCACGTGAACTTACAAAAAATAGAGGATAAATAATAAACGAATTTATACACTGAAATTGAAAATGGTTCAGTTATAACAATTATGATCTATTGGCTCAAAGTTCAGTAGCGTTAAATAAAACGTCGTGTAATATATGGAGAAAAATTCTCAAACACTGTATTATGGTTTCCTCTATTTTGTTTGTTTAAAAACTCCTCTTTCTTTACTTTATTTACAAAACTGTTAATTACTCAATGTTCGGAAAGTCGAGTGGAGTCACTCCAGATTTTTTTACATGCATGTGCATTGTCCCATTCATCCCCACCTATGGGGACGAATGGGACAGGACTGGAAATAACAAAAAGAAAACAAAATGGAAATTAATAAAATTTTATGGGTTAAATTGGTTTATGTGATTTTATTACCCACTATGAATTTACTGAAATTAACATAAACTTATGTATTGACTCAAATTAATATCAAAAGGCAAAAGTCCTTTGGATCGCACAGTTCCTAGTGCTCTAGGCTTTGGTAATTTAATATAATAAGACCTAATCTAAAAATAAATAAATAAATAAGATACTCGAAAGAGATAAATCATTATAATAGAGTACAAATTATCCAGATAAATTTTTGTTTCAGACTGATCGGGAAAATTAGCGTTCTATTCTGTATTACATTAATAATCATCAGAATTTATTTAATATGATTTAATAATGAATTAATGATGATTTAATAATGAATTAATGATTTAATAATGATTAATAATGAATTTAATAATGAATTTATTATGATTGAAATTGTGATTTTAATCAAATCATTATTAGTTTATTTATTTTTTTAAGTATTGATTTAAGTTGCATTGAATATTCTAAGGTATAATTTTTTTAATCATAATTATTATAAACAAAAATCAGAACAATTAATTTAAATTTTTTTTTCTACAAAATTAAGAATCCTGATAATCAATATGGCTTTTTTAAGTTTCAATATAATTCTTGTGTAAAATTTTAAATTAGTACATAGTGGGGAATTTTCATCCCAATTTAAACTGTCCCATTTATCCCAATCATCACATGATCATATAAAACAGAAAATAAGCTTAATGAACAATTGTCAATATTATTCTTGAATATCATAAACAGAATAAAATATTATGCCTTTTCATCATATAAGAGTCATATTAACTTTAAGCAAATAGTTAATGTCTTAACTACTACGTAATTTAATCAGCAAAAACTTACTTTGCTAGCTGAAAAGTACACTTTAATTTTGTTCTGCCCTTCTATGAATAGCGCAATTCTGAAACTACACTTGATGAATGATCTCAGTGCGTATATCAGAAAAAATGTCTAGTTTCTGGTGTGTGCAAAACATAAAAATCTAGCTATTGTCACATTTATCCTGCGTCCCATTCAACCCCACTCTTTCCTAAGTATATATGTCCCTGTGTGTGTATCTCGCATAACTCAAAAACGGTACGAATTAGAAAGTTGCAAATTGCTCTATAGATGACAGATATTTGTGCACCTCCCTTTTTGGACTTTCTGTGATTTTCTGTTTTGAAGATATTTAGGAAAATGATATTCATAATGACCAAAAATACAAAGAATTTGGCCATTTACATATGGCCTACCATCAAAGAAATTTCAAAAGAAGCTAATGATAGAGCCAGTAATGATATTGTTATGAAAGTTATTATGACATTTTTGCATGTAGAAAGTTATGCTTAAAGACATAAGCATAACTTTCCTTCGACATAACATAAGACTTTCGTGGAAATGAAAAACTTTTATCTGTTTCCACATTTACTGTAATATCATAGCCTCCTAAACTAGATGCCTATCGCGTTGCTGGTAAACTTGGCAACAGTTCAAGCGGTAGACAGCGCCACCTGGTACAGATTGCGCGACTTTTTTATTCAAATGTCACCAATAGGTTTAAGAAGTGATATATGGTATATATAATCGACGTTTCTTCGATTCTATTCGCCTTTTATGTATATCAACTCCCACTGTTAAAAATTATTGGGGGCTCTTGAATAAAAAAGTCGCGCAATCTGTACCAGGTGGCGCTGCCTACCTCTTGAACTGTTGCCAAGTTTATGAGCAACGCAACAGACATCTAGTTTATGAGGCTATGGTAATATCGTATAGAACGTAGCACGTAAAGATATAGGCAAGTTCTAGTCTACAATCATCAACAATCACTCTTCTTTTTTTTATAGTCTTGTGAGTCATTTATAAAACTTTCGAAGAATTTAGTTCTGCACTGTAAACCAATGAATGTTTCTGGAATATTCCATGACTCTGTTCTAATTGAAGTCAAAGCCTCCAAACTTTGGTAGCCCTAAACTACAAATTTTCGCCAAATTTGATCGCCAAGTCGCCAAATTCGAATCCAAGACAAAAACTGTACGCTAGCTACTAATTTGAGGCGTGTCAATATTAGCGATAGAATTATGCGTCCAATATTGTTTCAGGATAGCCAGAAACCCTTTCTGAATTTTAACTGAATTAATTATTTTGATAAAATTTACCGTTTCTCGCCACCAATTTTTGCAAAAGAGAACAAAAGTGGGCAATTTACATTCGAATCATTTTCATCGTACTCTCTGCTGTGCATTTTCCAATGAGAGATTCTGTAATAAGCGGCGGAGAAAATTCCTGAAAAAACTACTATATTTGTCTCGACAGTGCAAATTATCCTGTTATCCTGACTTTTTTGGCTGGAGTAGCAGTTTTTTTTCTTTTTTTCTTTCTTTTTTCTTTTTTTAAAGGAATGTTCGTGGACTGGAAATTGCCTGTTTATTTAGGAATCGGCTGCCTCACGCAAAATGTCAGTGTTTTCATAACAATACGTATATTCCTATGGTTGTATAAAAAAGTCGTGTGGTGACCAGATCATATATATATATATATATATATAAATATAATAACATTCATCCAATCAGTTTCTGACTCCCTCTTACTTTTACTATAAATCGTAATAAACGAAAGTTTTTCCTAATTTTTAAGAGATGCATGATTTTATATTCCTCTTTTTACTCTAATACTATTTACGCTACTGTTTGTACTCGCACTATCTTATAACATTTCTCTCATGCTTGTGTGTATACATAATTCATTTAAATTAGAAAATTGCATCTATCCCACAGTATGGGAAATTGTGTCCATTCTATTTTTCTTCAATTGGGCAAAAGAAAATGTGATGACATTTTTTTAGTAGATTGAAATCAATAATCTCTGTGGTCATAAAAGTAAAAAATTAAACTATACATATTATACTACAAATAAAACATAAAAGCATTTAAATAGTAGTTTTATTATACAAAACCCTATTAAAAAACAAAAAAAAGGGGAAAACAAGCATTAAGCATATGTTGGAAATATTTTTAAATGTTACGTATAGAAATAAAAATTCTTGAATGGATATTGACATGATTAATATTTGAAAGAAAAAAAAAAATAATAATAACAATAATGGTGATGAGGTACTAATATATTTGCTATCTTTATAAGAAACAAAATCTATTACAAACATGGATTTCTTAAATTATTTTGTCATTTTAAATCAGTTTTTCTTTTAAATCAGATCATAAAGAAGCAGCCATACATTTATAAAGAAAAACATTATTTGAAGATTCTAATTAACGAATAACATCATTATTTTTGTAGATATTTTTAAGCAAAACATAGATGTTATACAAATAAAAATTTAGTTTATAATATATATATATATTAGTACAAATAAATAAAAACGTTTAAGAATGAACTTTATATGAATTTAATTGATGCCTTTAAAACTTTTCCGGAGAAAAGTAATAATTTAAAGGGGAAAAAAAAAAAAAGAGAGAAAGAGAGAAATATATATATATACATATTTATTTATTTATTATTATTATTTTTTTTTTTTCCAGTTCAATGCACAATGTCTTTCAACTGACAAATTCATTTCTTGTTTCCTTTTGTTTTATAGTCATAAAAAAAGTTTGAATATTATTTTGACAGTTTCATTTCATTCTTTAGTTTCAGAATATTACACATAAACGAAAGAAATATAAAATAATCCTTTTATAAGTGTGAAAAATGAACTGGAAAATGGGTCTAAAAAGATTGCTAGCGGCAATTTCGTATTTATCGAAGCAGTTACTTTTTTTCGTCTTCTTTTATGCTTTGGAAGTATTTCTTTATATGATATAAATTTTGCATTAAAAAAAAAATAATAATACGTTTTTCAGATAATTTTAGGATTTATTTTTATAATGGCAACATCAAATAATCATCTATATTTTGTGGATATCTGTTCAATTTAGATGAAAATTAAATGTAATTTCCATTTGCTCTATTATTAAATTTCAGAATTTAACAATGCATTAATTTAAATATATTTTTGGGTTTAAAGTATTGTTACAAAAGACAATATAGTTAGACTGCTCAAAATAAATAAATAAATAAAATAAAGAATAATCGATTTGTGATCATTTAAAAATGCTTGAAAACTTTTCAGTATCTTAACATATTTGAGATTAATTAGTCATTGAGGAATGATTTAACATAAGGTTTCTCAAGTAAAGTATTATTTCCAATCTTCATTTTCCCCCCTGTTGTATCGGAGATTGAAGAGAGTTAGTCGTGAAATAATCATTGCTAGATGGTCAGATTCAAATTTTTCTTTTCAAACGACGAAACAGCTTTTCTATAATTTTCTGCTCTTATACATGCAGCTATGAATAAATGTAAAAGTCGGTATATTGTCACAACACGACCTTGTTTGCTAATTAGTCACTTCTCCACTTTATTTCCGTAAAATATGCTTAAAGCTTCCATTAAGGACGCACCACTAAGAAGCATAACCAGGAGTGTTTTTCTCGTGCAACATTTATTATCTCAATATTTCTTACATATGCATAAAACCCCCGACTAGGATAAAAATAGAAAATAAAAAATAATCTGGTGTGTCACTGACACGACTATCTCTTACCTGAGATTTAATACTAGAAATACAGATTTGAGTTAAAGGGCTAAGATAAAGAGTAGTGTTTTGTAAATCTATGTTAAAAGAATTTAAATTAGGCTTCGAAACAGTTTTATTTGACAAATGATTCTATGTGAAGGGATGGGGGGCTTACCGCCCCCTTAAAATCCCTGTTTCATTATTGTACCTATATTTATGTAGAATTAAAATCTGTTATTAAATTCAAAAGCTCATTTAAAATTATTCAGACAACTCTCGCACGCAACATTGCTTGAAGCTTATCAATCTGGACCAAACCTTTCTAGTAACAAACGTATTAACTTCAAAATACAACATTTAGATCGCCTAACATTATTTGTTTTTAATTTACTCTAACAAACATGGACAAAGATCAAACGTGAAAAATTTGACTTCGGTATTCAGGAAGCCTCAAAACGTGTAAATATATAAAAAACCAAGCGATGAATATTTACCATATGGCTATGAGGAGTTAATTTCAATTCCTCAGCAGCCTTTCTAGACATTGTAAAATATTATAGTAAAGCACTTCCACTAACAATAAAAAAAGAATGTTATGGCTTAAATATTAGGAGTCCTGTAATTCTGAAAGTTATGTGCACATCACATGGTACACATAAATATATTTCTATATTAATAACACACGGTACAACTTTAAGCACACTTCCATATGCATCATTTTAAAAGTATTTTCGCACTGTAATCTAGCACTTTTGTGTAACCCTGTAAACGAACGATGAATGATTTCTATACCATATTCAACATGAAACATGCTTTTATGTATATGAAAAATATGTATTCGTTTCATTTGGTTTAGTGCAGTCTGTAGACGTTAAACTCTACTTACCTGCAATTTCCCTTATAGACGTAAGATATTTGAATTCTCTTGAGTGTGCCTGTACACGAACCATTTGCTTGATCTCAACGAAAAGCTTAGTGTAGCATCTCTATATGATTCACATACAGAATACCAAGTTTGGACTTTCTGCTATAATTTGTTTTTTGGATATGATGATAACAGACAGACACACACAGAGACTAACCGCCAAAAACATGATTTTTGGATTTAGGGGACCTCAAAACATGTAAATATAACAAAAACTCAATTTCGAAAATTTGACTAGAAGATAATAATTTCTCTACCTTATGGGAAAGAGAAGATGAATATACATGAATTCAGAACAGAGGAGTGCGGCAAACTTCGTAAATTGTATATAAAAAAAAATTATTCCACTCACTCTTCTGTGTTGCAAATGGTGCCAAAGACATGATAATTCTTAGAAAGAAATTTTCTTTAGACATAGAATAGGCTAAAGAAATACTGGAGGCATAAAATAACCTGTAATGTTCATGCACGCCAGTAGTATACAGCGAGGATTTTGCACTCTGCAATGACTTTACGCGTTTTAGGTCTATTAGTGCTTTACTTTAAAAAACTAAATCATATTATTATTAGCCATTTTCTAATATCTTTTAATTCTAATTTTAAAAATATCAAAATTTATAAAATTTTTAAATTTTGAAAGCAGTTTTTATAATAGACTAACAAAGTAGGATTAACATTAAAATATGCATTTTTTTTTTTTTTTTTTTTTTTTTTTTTTTTTTAATATTAATTTTCTGCTAATTTCTGAAAAATAAACCTAAATAATATAGTAAAGTGTACGTTTAAACAAAGTGTCTTCCAAGAAGTAAAAAAAAAAAAAATGATGAAATTTTACCTTTTATAAAAATATACATGCTCGTTGAAAATTATTTTATAAAATAAAGAAATTATTTCTTTTAACATAATATTAAAAATAATAATAAAAAGAGGTGTCCAAATTTGAGTACTACCTGTTTCTGATTAATTGCCAAATTCTATAACTTTATACGAAAACGCCATTAAATAAAAAATAAAAAAATCTGGTGTGTCACTCACACGACTTTCTCTTACATGAAATATAATACTATAAATACAGGTTGAAGATTAAGAGGTAAGATAACGATGTTATGTAAACCTCTGTTAATCAATTCAAATTAGGCTTCGGGAGAGTTTTATATGATAATTAGTTGTGTATGAGGGGGGCTACCGTCCCCCTCAACTCCCCGTTTCATTAATGCACCCACATTTATGTACAATTTAATTCGGTTATTAAAAAAATAATTCTCTTTTTAAAAAATAATTTAGTTAAATTATTATTTAAAAAAAATATCTTTTATGGTAATGCAGACGATTTCCATATTAGAGAAGTAGTATAACACCAAATATCCAAAAAAAGTCCCTTTTATTCTCAGTCCCTTTTTTTTTTTTTTTTTTTTTTTTTTTTTTTGTTAAAAGTAAGAAAAAAATCGATAATTTTGTTTTAAATTATCGCAGATCGATGGTTCAACCATTTTTTTAAAGGTATTGGCGAGCTCTTTTGAAAGATACCCATCATGAAAGTTTACTCCCCTCGAGGGGGGACTCCCCCCCCCCCCCAGCGGGGGAGGCGAGGCTCCAACATACACAATTTTATTGCCCCTGTTGACTATCTCTATTACAAAAAATATGTATTCGTTTCATTTAGTTTAGTGCAGTCTATAGATGTTAAACTCTACTTCCCTGCAATTTCACTCATAGACGTAATGTATTTGAATACTTTTGAGTGTCCCTGTACACGAAACATTTGCTTGATCTTAACGAAAAGTTTAGTGTAGCATCCTTATATGATACACATTTATTATACCAAGTTTGAACTTTCTGCCATAATTTGTTTTTGAGATATGCTGATAACACACATACACACACACACACACAGACAGACCATTTGCTAAAAACATGATTTTCGTATTCAGGGGACCTTAAAACGTGCAAATATAACAAAATCTCGCGTTCGAAAATTTGACCCCAAAACAATACTTTCTCTACCTTATGGGTAAGAGAAAGTAAAAAGAAAAGGTTAAGAAATTTTCAAACTTAATACAAGGAAGGAATTTAACGGCTGTAATTGGGCAATGAAAAATTCTGTTGACAAATTTTCCCATAGAATAACGTGACAATACGCAGAGAGTCTCTTAAATATGTGCCCTAAACTTTATCTTTACTCTTTATCAACATGTACATATATAATAATAATAATAATAACAACAACAATAATAATAATAATAAAAAAATATATATTACATTTTAAGTGCTTTTTTTTTTTAATGATGGAGTTTGAGAAATGAACTGCGGTAAATTAGGCAGTTTTTAGAGGAAGTCGAGGTCGAGAAAGGAAAACGCCAAATCGCTAAGTGACGATCCTTACATAGTATTATCCTATTCTTTTAAATTATCTTTTAGACTTATTTTATTTCTTTCAAATCATGTACAAAATTTACTTTTTCTCAATACATTCTTTGAAATGTGCGTGATTTTTTTTCCTGGTTAATCATTCTTAATCATTGTTCATCTCCATTATTTTATTTATTCCTCCAAACATTTTCCTATTTTCTGTTAATAAATTTTTGCAGCTATGGTGTTAATGTATAGTGTTAGTTCCACGAAACTCGGAATTTTTTATTAAAAAGAGGAGGAGTGCTTACAGATCTCTTTGTATTAAAATTCTTCTATTAATAAAAAACTTACATATAGTTTGCAAGTTATTTTTAGGAATGGCTGACTGTTGTAAAACTCCATATCAGTTACGACATTTTTGTTAGTTTTTAAACAGGTTTAAAATATTTTAAATTGATTTTAGTTAAGATCAGGATCACACTAATGAATTGCTGTCCTAGATTTGAGTCTGAATAAACTATAATACGCAAATTTAATTGGGACATTCTAATAAATTTTGTTATTTGGAAATTCATATGTATTACAGACATAAAAAGAATGATTAGCCAAACATATAAACAGATTTCAAAATTGCATTAACAAAATTTTATTTATAATAACAATAAGGAGTTTTTAAATTGAAATCTGAGAAATTTTTGTAAAAAAATTCCAAACTAATTCTACTAATTTTATATATTTATAACTAGAGTCACAAAAATATGGATCCAGTTCCATTTTTTTTTTATATAAAAAAGAAGGAAGTATTGAATTCTTGAAAATATTCGACCTCCAGTTTTCAATTAATTTACATGTTTTAAGATGTACTAAATACGAATTGACCATTTTAAAAAAATGCCCGTCTGTCTATGTGTGTATCACAAATTTTGTGGACGCTGTATCTCACGAACCAATAAACAAAATTTAAAAATTTGGTATTTAGTTTGATTTTGACTTAAACTGGTACTGATTATATTTGATGATCATTTGCTTAAAAAATGATGTTATCATCTCAATTTCTCATAATATTTAATATGGTAGTATAGGACAAATTTTGTATAAATGTACAGTCGGGAAAAAAAAAATCGCAGCACTCGCTGTAATTTCATTATTAATTGACGCAAAAATATTTAATAGACACCATTCAACAGTAAATTAAATGCACTTTTTGAAAATGCTGTCGAATTTTGAATTAGGGGTCATCTACATATTGAAATGAGCGCCAACTCTAATTTTTTCAATGGCAACACCCAATTTTGACATCATATTCAAATTTCTGAGAGTCTGGCAGTGTGGAAAAGTATACTGTTTGTATACTTTATCTTGAGTATTTATAGAGTTATAATCAAAAATGTGTTAGGGGGTTATCTGTAAATGTAGGAAAATAAAATTAAGATATTTTAAGAAATAGACAAAAATTTAATGTTTTACACCGGAAATCTTTCAGGAAGAAAAGAATTATAAAAATTAATAAAAAATTGAACTCTCCCTGTTCTTCAATAATCTTAAATTCATTTTCTTACACTGGCGATTTGTCCAGACTGTACTCTTTGAAAAACGTGCAATATTTTTCAAATAAAAGTGTCTAGCTTTTTTTTTTGTAGGTGTAACATAATATACGAAATGAAATAATATAGATATATATATACAACAACGCATAAACTAAATCTTTTCTGATAAATTATTGTAAGGTTTCATGAAGTAAATATTAAACAATTTTAATCACACTTACCAGTTTTCGGTCAGTTGAACTCTTTGGAACTGTACGATTCGTGTTATAATTTCTATGAAAATATAATTTCTTAATTAACCCTTTCACGGCTGCTGACGTAGATTCACGTCATTTGAAAATCTGTAACTCTCTCAGTGGGCGTTTCTTTCGTAATTTGTGTGTTACTTATTTCTTAAGTGTGTACCCAGTGTTCATATTTTTGCAATAAAATATACTATGGATAGAAATATTGATTAGAAAGTATATGATTGTAATGTATATCCATTTGTAATATAATTGTGAATACAGAAAATTTGTTCTGAAATATTCTATTTCGAGAGAATAACGCCGTAGGCGGATCTTACTGTGAAAAAGACAAAATCCTGCGGTCGCAAAAAGTGTTAAAATAAATTTATAAAAGTAAAAGTATATTTTTAAAATTATATAATGTTAAAATATATTAATAAAATTTTAAAGACTAAAGCATCCTTAAAATAATAATCCCCCACCTACAAATAAAATAAATAAATAAATAAACTTAAAGCAATATATGAATCAAATGACTTTAACTATGACGGTAGTTAAGAAACGATTTTACAAGTCTGTCTTACATTCCAATTTCATTGGTTTTTTTAATTGACAATTTTTACATTAAACCTATTTTTCTATTTAAAACAGTAAACCCCGCCTGTTTAGTTATTTTTTTCTTCTAGTGTTCGTTTAAAAGATTCAAAATTTATCACCAGTAATCGATGAAGTAAATACCACTTGCACATATTTTTGTCAACATAAAATAAGGGGTTTAACACGAATTCATCACACAATGTCACATTTACTTTCCTTTTCTGTATTGTTTTGTTTTAAAGAACGATGAAGGCGGGGCTTATCTTCTTTAGAACAAAGGAATTCTTGATGCTAATTTTTAATAATCATCATTTTAATTTAATTTCTTTGCGTTTGACGTTGTTGTTATATAATTTGACCCCTAAATAAAAAATAAACAAATTTTGCTTAATTTTCTTTGTTATTTTTTAAGATTTAATTGGTTGTCGCAAGCAAAACATTATTAGAGACGGTCCCCTAAACCACTCCAAAAGAAAGATTTATTTATATCTCGAAAACTAATAACTGGAATGAGCTGCAAATTTTCACACCCATATTTTTCAGCATTAGGATTCATTTTATGTAAAAATTAATATAGGTCATAATTCATAAATTTTATGAATATGAATTTATTAATATTTTTCAAAATTAAAAATATTTTTCAGAATCAAAAGAAATGGTGGATTATGTTTGGGTTTTTTCACTGTATCTCGTAAAAAAAAAAAAAAAAAAAATTATATCGATCAAGTTATTTTTTTGTGAAGATATTAATAAAAGTTTGAAATATGAATTTAACATTAGCACCTTCAAACTTTGAACGCTTATAACTCTGAAAAAATAAGTAAAATGTACAACCAATATACTTTTTCGCGGTGTCGCGATCCCAGGAATTCATTACCATTGAAAAAATCAAAGTTGGTGCGCGTTTTAATATGCAGACGACCCCCAATTCAAAATTTCAGTTCATTTTCTGAAACTCACAATTTCCAGTCAAATGATACCTATTGCATTTTTCTACATCTATTAGCAACGAAATTACGTCGAGTGCTGCGTTTTTTTTTTTTTTTTTCCCGACTGTACAGTCAGCCAAAAAAAAAAAAAAAAAAAACGCCACCCTCCCACACCTAATTTCGCCGTAAATTATCGTAGAATCATGCAACTGGTACCGATCAGTTTATAATAACGTCTAGTTTATAATGTTATAGTTAGATTTTACTTAGGGGGTCGTCTACATATTAAAACTGACATCAACTTCATTTTTTTCAATGGTAACCCCCATTTATTATAATTTATTTGAATTCTTTGGATCAAATCATCACGGAAAATGGTATAGTTTATATATTTCGCTCAATTTTTCATAGAGTTATAAGCTGTCAAAGTTTGGGGATGCTAATATTAAATGAATGTGACAAACATTAAATCATATCTTCGTAAATAATTATGATATTTAAATTCTGTTTTTTTTTTTATTCGTTAGAATGAAGTGACTCAAACATATTCCATGCAAACTTTTGCTAAAAAAACATTTTTTTGAATTATGAAAATTATTAATAAATTCATATTTGAAAAAATTATGAATTATGACCTATGCAGGGATGGAACACGGGCGCAGAATTCATACCGGAATCTGTTTAAGAAATTTCTCTGCCTATAATATCGGTGATTTAAGAAGTAAAAAATTTTCTTATATTGATAGTGGTATGAATTCTGCGCCCGTGTTCCATCCCTGCCTTTGTTAATTTTTGCACGAATAGAACGGGCATCATCAAAAACATGGGTTTAAAAATTTACAGATCGTTCCTAACATTATTTTTTGAGTTACAGTGATATTTCACATTTTATTCCTGTTAGGGGGCCGTCACTTGTTATAATCTGTATTCTCTATTAGTAAATGCTTGTATATAATTTGACGGAAAACTATTTTAATTTACATTTATGTTATTTTTATTGTTTCCTAAGCTATATTTCGATGTTTATTATACAAATTGGCATATTTTTGTAAAGTTATCACAATGTAGGCGAGGGATTGTGAAAGAATTTCAAAAGAAAAGAAGCTCCGCCTCTGATTCGCTGAAAATCTATTTTAAAAAAAAAGACTAATTTGCATATTCCTATTTGACTCTATATGTGACGCTCTATATGCATAAATCATAATGGTATTTACTACATCGATTATTGAAGAAAAAACTTAAATGATTTAATTACAAATATGCAAAATTATTTTGTTGTATATTATACAGTTTTAGAAAATTTGTGAAAAGGCGTGGCTTACGGTACAAGAGAGGAATATATCCGATCCTAATATGTTAAGTCTTTCTTCATAAGTATTATATATCTTTTTCTAGTTTTTCGCTGCTAAAATTCTATTTTAACCCTGTTACACTTTTTTTTCGCATTTCAGTATTCAAGAGTACGTACACCTCTAGTTAAATATCATGTTTTAGAAAACACGGTACAGCGAAACTGATTGCATGAAACAGTAATTATGCATTCGACAATCGTTTTATTATTATTATTATGAATATTTAATAATTTAAAAAAAAAATTTTACCATGAATTTTCTGTTTAAATTTTGTTGTGACATATTTGCATTTGGTTACTGTACCGTTTGTAAGCTTTGTGTTATTTAAAATTTATCCCATAATGTAACATAATAAAATATCAAATTTCTATTAAAAGTTTTTTAATACAGAATCAAATAGTGAAAAATTGTTTTTTTTTTTTTTTTTTTTTTTTTTTTTTTTAAGTTTATAAAATCTATTATTGGAACATAGCTCAATAGTATTTATTTTCAATTTCCTAATCACGAAATCAAAGTCACAGTTATTATGGAATAAAAATTTAAAACAAAGGAATAGTCTTATTACTTTCAAATATATAGATATTGATCTTACAGAATCCTGAAATTTCATTTAAAAGACTTTAATCGTCTAAATTTGAAAATTCAAAATAAAATAAATTCATCTAAATGATTTTAGAGTTGAAACGGGAAGATTTCAAAATATATGAAAATTGGCATTTGTGTTTTGAACATTTTGGTGCGGCAGATATTAAAAACAATATTTTAATGATGAGCTGAACCTGAGCTTAAGAGAGGGCGGATCCAGCTATTTAGCACAAGTGATATCACCTGACTAAAACCAGAATAAACAACATTTTAATTTATTCATGGGTATTTTTTGCCCACTGTTATTCCTTTTTTTTTTTTTTTAAGAGAAATTTATCTTACTTTAACATAGATTTTTACTTTTTACCGCTATCCACATGTAACCTTCAGCATTAGCATTTAAATGAGGAGTCATCATCTTCTTCCAAAGCAAATTTTAAATAAACTCAAAATCATATATATTTGTGAAAATCCAAACAGATTTTTCCTACTAAGAAAGCCATTCCACACTGAAATACATGCGTAATCGGTCACTTATACGCCAGTTCACACCAGAATATATTGGTAGGTAGCTAGGTTGGGTTTAATGTTGCACTAGTACTGCGCTATGGGTTATTGGCGACGGTCTGGGACGCACCCCTACGATGGTCCGGAGACATGCCATTGAAATTTTTATCGTTCACGGAGACGATGGCTTCCCTGCTTCTGTTCCCATAGTTTATTGTTCATATTATTTATTTATTTTATTTTATTATTATTATTTTCTTTCTTTCTCCCTCCCCCCCCTTTTTTTTTTTTTTTTTTTTAATAGAGTAATGTAACATTTTGACCTTTTCAACTGAAGATTTAGATTAAGGGTAGTTAGCCTTTCTACACCCACTGTCCACTTCGGTATCTGTGTTAAGAGTAGAATTTTAGAACATCCCATTAAGTAGTAGGATTTATTATTTTGCCTATTAATTTGTTACACAATATAAAATATAAAAGCAAAAGAATATCGTGGAGATTTATGTAAAAGTTTTTAATAATTTCATGAAAAAAAAAATTAATTAAAAAAATAAATAAATAAAAATAAAAGAATCTGTTTTAATATTTTTAAAAAGTCAATTAAATTAAAGAAAATGAAAGTACTGCAGAATCAGAAAAAACTCCCATTGTCACTTTGAAACGGCCGTGGGAACCAGGTTGAGTGCCACCGTTTCAGACGGCAGCTTGAGTTAAAATAATTTTGAATTTTCAAACAAATTTAAAACCATTTACCTTTTTTTTTTTGATAGATATTTTAATATCTATTCAAGCTGATTAATTTTCTTCGTATGAAGTGAACTTTTAATGAATGTTTAATCAATAGAAACCAATAAAAATCTTTTAATTCATAAACTAACTCAGAGATTTCTGTGAATTAGTCATTTTTTTATTTTATAATTAACATTTTTGAAAATGCTTTCCGGTGTAAAACTTAATAAATAATGTATACTGGGTGGTAGATCATGATTTATATTTTCTAAATGTATAGACGGACCCCTAATACATTTTCACGTGTAACTCCATTTAGAATTGATTTAATTTATGTAAATAGGTACGTTTTCCGAACCGCCTTGATCTCAGAAATATGAATATTAAGTCAAAAATAGGGGTTGCTATTGAAGAAAATGAAGTTAATGCTAGTTTTAATATGTAGACGCCCCCCTAGGCAAAATGTAACTATACCGTTATAAACTAGACTTTATTACAAATCGATCGGTACCAGTCAAATGTTTCTACGGTAATTTACGGTGAAATTAGGTGGGGGGGGGGCGTTTTTTTTTTTTTTTGGCTGACTGTACATAATGAGAAATATTTTTATTTTTTCTATGTGAAAATAAATATAAATATATATATAGATGTGTGTGTGTGTGATGTTATAGTCAACGAAAATGATATTTTTATACGTGTAGAGCTATTGCTCCCCCTTCTAGGAAGTGGGGGAGGAAATAATCTCCCGGGTTATGTAAATTTTTATCACGAGTCGCTTTCAAAAAAACTCGCCAACATATTTAAATCGAAGGGTTTAAAGATAGATCTGCGATAACTTAAATCAAATTTATCGATTTTTTTAATTTTTAACAAAAAAAAGTTTTATAAGGAAATTTTTAATATGCGCATATACAGGAAATTTTGAAAAAAAATACAGAATACTCTTCACGTAAAATTATGTGTGTTTGTTAAAAAAAAAAGGGGGGGGAACTGTGTATATCGTCTGTAAAAACGTAATGATAATATCCGTTTTCTGCCTATATATCGCTCAATGGGGACACAAGGAAAATTGAAACAATTCGTTTTTTTTAATTTTTTTTTTTTTTAATATTCTGTAAAGAAAACCTTTTTCGATACTCTTCATATTAAAATAATTTGTTTACGTTAGATTACTTCAAATAAACACTTTATCATTAGTTTAGTCATAAATATATTTATTTATAAATGTGTAAATTGAAATCTAATGACCGTGTATAAACAACCTTTAATAATTACAGAACATTTAAATTAACTTAAAATTTATTTGAGATTTGCGTGTTCCCAAGTAGCACCGGAACGTTCTTTGTACGTCTAATAACGGTTACAATAGTTCAAACACCGTGTTTCGTGTCAAAAGAACGTTCCATTAGACGTTCAAAAATGGTATTATTTAGAACGTTCAAAAAAAGTGTGCATTGTACCTTCCATAAAACGTACAATTTCAGTTCTATACAAAACGTTTAAATGTAACACCGTCATAAAACGTTCTGTCTCAGTGAGATTATTACGAATAGGACAAAATGCCCAGATTCAGTTTTGATTTCGTAATATTCATTGAATGTTGGTGTTAGGATTAAAACATACTAACTACACGAGGGTCCCAGTGGCGGATTTAAGGGGGGGGGGGGGCTAGGGGGTCTGAAGCCCCCCCCCCCCCAAAAAAAAAAAAAAAAAAACATTCACAATTGAATATTGCAATTGTAAGTTTTTTATTGGTCTAGAGTAACACTTTGAAAAATCTTAGCCCCCCCCAAAAGTTAAGTTTTGGATCTGGAGGGTCCTAGGTCTGGATGGTGTGTCCTCCGTGGAAATCATTCTAAGAATGAATAACCCTTATTTATGCGAGTTTCAAAGAAAATCACGGAAAACTCCGAAAACCCAAGTCGACGAGCGCGACCAGGAATCGAAACCAGCACTTCCCGTCTGTAAGGTTCGAGAGTAGAACCTCGCGGTCACTAATACTCATCGGGAAGTTACAGAAATGAGTTTTTTTTCTTTCTTTAAGCATAATTTTAAACTTTTATTATATTTTATTTATGATTCTATTTAAGTTTGAATGTTACTGGTAAATTATCAATATTGATAATGTTTTTAAATCATTTCTCTCTTTGATTGTTCTTATTTTATTTATTTATTTTTTTAATCCAAATTTTATTTAATAAATTTTAATAAAAGAAAATTATTTAATATATATATCAAAAAATAATTTTCTTAATAGATGAACATTTTACGTAGCCATTCTCTTTTAATTAAACTGTTTAAAAGAAATCTTCTACCCATCGCACTACTTTATTCTGTAACATTCTATATAACAGCGCCACTTAACCAGTTAACATGAACAAAAATTTAATAAACACTGTATCTCAAAATTAAAATTTTACATATTAAATTTGTTGCAGATTTCAGTAACACATGCTGAGGTATAGCTATCTAGAAAAATTGCATAATAAAGAGTACTATATCGGCCGATATATACCCAAACTGAATTATCATAGTTTTTCATAATATATATTTCACATACTCATGTTAGTGAATTTTTAATAATAATAATAATAATAATAATAATCTGAGATATTGCTTTCCTTTAAACGGGATTGAGTTGCAGCACATTAGTGCCACCTCTCAATCAATATATGCTCAAATTAGATCACCATTGTTTAACATAATATCTATCTCACATATCAAGTTTGGTGCAGTTTTATTCAATAGAAACTGAGATACTGCCCTCAGTTACATGGAGGGGGGGAGGCATTACATAATAGCTGAGCACCTATTAGGTCATATATTCCAAAAATAAATCAGGGCTAGTTTAAATAAAAGTTCGACTAAATATCAAGTTAGTTTAAATTCTGTCCACTGATTCTTCTGATGCAATTTCCACAAAATTTTATTAAGATGCGCAAACAAGTTCTATAAATTGTCGAATCCTATCGAGGACGTCTCATGGAGTGTTAAAACTCCGAAAATTTCCATGCATCCATTGCGTTCTTTTTATGTATACAGAAAAAATAAAGTGTATGCCATTTCTGATCCTTTCACTGAATATTTTGTTCAATACTGAAATATACACTAAAACAAAATATGCTTTTCCGTTTAATTCGAGATTTTAAAATGGAAAAATAAAGTGATCTCATAAGTTTTTCAAATACTTTATAAAAATTTAAATAATTGTTTAACTCAGCTCCATTTTTCCAAAAAAAAAAAAAAAAAAAAAAAAAAAAAAAAAACCTATGTTTTCTACAGCTATAAATGCTTAATAAATTCTTCTGTTTGAAATGTTGAACTTTAAACATGATTATTCCGGATGTAAAAAGGGAAGAGCAGATGAAATTGACATCTGTGGATTGCATTTATTTAATTCTCGCTGACTGTGCAAAGTCAAACAAACGCCAGCGCCAGGCCTTGGGAATGTTGAATGTCGTGTCGTTATGTGAAGCGGTAATTTTAAAACATGTAATCTGTTTTGTTCAGTTTTCGCGTTATAATGACTTGGATAAGCTTTAGAAAAGGTAAACATGTAATATTTTTAACCTGTAATATTCTCTATGTTCTATTTATTAAAGTCTTATTTTAATATCAATTAAACAATCATTTTCATACCTGCGTAAGTTCTTAAGACTAACTTTTGATACTTGAAAGCAACGTTTTATCGCAGAAAAAACTGCTCCAGTTACAGAAAACCGCTTAGAAATTATGGATACATTTTATTAATTTAGTCTTCTCAAATGGAAATGGTTAAAATGACTATTTTTGTTTATTATGTTTCTGAATGAAGTAACATAAAGAGTTTAAAAGATGAGAGTAAATTTTAAGTGAATGCCCTTGCAGACTGGTCATTGTGTATTTTAAAATGCTAGTTGCAAGGGTGTTTTCTTGAAAGAAAATTAAGAAAGTTTGAAGAAAGGTTTGTAAGGTTTATGAAGAAAATTAAGGTTTGTAATTCTTTTTTTTTCTTTTTAAATTCTGAAGTATTTATTTAATGTTTATATGATCATATATATAATCTAGGTTATGCAAATTGCATATTTTTAAAATAATATCCTAAGTTTCACTGACTTATAATTTTAAATATCTCTTTACTGTAATTTATTAAATAAAATATATCAACTTGTTTAACTGCATAATAAAACAAAGATTCAATTCAATTCAATTTTATTCCACATCTTTACAAAAAAACATATTCTGCTTTTAAAACAAACAAAAAAAAAAGACGCTATTAATAAGTAAATAAATGATATACTAAGAAATAATATATTAATTATAAATAATGTACTTACAATATTATTTATTAATAATAATAATATTTACATTTATTAATTATTTAATATGCCATGATAGAATAATCACATCAAATGAGTAAAAATTGTGTTGATTCAATTTAAAGAAATTTAAACATTTAAAGAATACCAATTACATTGCCATGTGGAATAAATTTAAATACCTCCAAACATCATTTTTGTAAACTGCTGCTGTAAACTGAAAATATGTATACACACTTGCACTGAAATTTAAAAATATGAAGTATGTTAAATATTTTAGAAAAATATTTTGATTAAAAAAATATTTATATATTTAAGTATTTGGAAATTTTTTAAATTTCTTCCTTCTAACTAATTTTTAATTTTTCGTTTCAATTTCTTATTATTATAAATTAACAATATATTCTAAACTCAATTATATATTATTTTAGCGGTGTATTGGTACATTCATTTTCGAAATTATTTTTTATGTTGAAATATTAAAACTTTCTATGAACTTAAGCATTCAAATATATTTATAAACTATCCATGGACTTACAAAGTAGTACCCAGAAATGTTTAGAATATACAGGGTGCAAAGTCGAGAGCAGGCCTTTATTTGCGCAACAATTGGTCTCAGATGTCCTCCAATAAGAAAATGTATTTACAAAAAAAAAAAAAAAAAAAAAAAAGTAAGCGAAAAGTAAGTGCTCATATTTTTTAAAACATTTTGTAACTGAAACTATATATTTGCGACCAAGAGTTGCGGAGATAAAGGTATTCTCGTGACTATGCTTTGCACCCTGTATTTAAAAAAAAAAAAAAAGTATAAATGAATTTTTAATCTTAGTTAAAGCCAAGCAGCCGATATAAGATCACTGAAACTACATAGAACAATGAGAAGGAAATTACAAGAAATTTAAATAACATGGGGAGACTGATTGTGATTTATTGAAGCATTTAATTTTTATTTATTGATTTTTATTTTATTTAACTTCAGTCTAATCATAAATTTATACCTATATTGTAAGTTGCAATTTTAATAATTTTACCGGTGCGTAAAAACCACATGAAACTCAAATCAAAAGATACAAACAAGCAACGAGAAAATAAAAAATTAAGACATCATTTTGAACATTTTTTTTTTTTTTTTTTTAAGGAAAAGCTTAGAACGGTAGAAAAAAAAATTCGTCAGGGGTGACTCGTCGTTGAGCTTTAATGTACGATTTCGTTCGTTAGCAGCTATAATAGCAAATTGCTAGCGGGCACCCTATCGTACAAGAAATTAATTGAAGTTAAAAATGAAGAATAAATTGGAATAAATTATTTAGTTCAAGAAATCAGAGAATCAAACAGAAAACAACCATGAAAAACAAACATTAATCATAGGATGACGCATTCGGAATCACAAGGATTAAAACAAGCAAAATAATTCAAGAGTTTAATTGTACATAGCAGATGAAGAATAATGATACAACACAGCAACGGGGATATAAATTACTTTTTTTTTTTTTAATTCAAATAATGTTTGAGAAAATTTAACATACTTACTATTTCTTTAATTTCAACGTATATGTATGAAAAATTCCATATTTTATGACAGTAATTCCCAAAAAGTGTCATAACGGCTCTATATCCCTTAAAAAATTCCTTAAATTTTTGCATTTTTAAAAAATTTCTTTTTTTCCCTAATCTGAAGATAATGACGTTATAGTATTAATTACGAAACTTTGAATAAACACCATAAAATGCAAGAACTCGCGACTGCTACAAACAAAGCACGGCTGCTATAAACAAAGCGGCAACGCATTCAACACACTCAACGTGCTTGTTTGCAGTTCTCGCGCCTACATTGTTCGCCTGATGAAGGGTTGTGTCTTCTTTTGACGCAAAACAGTTGGTGCGAGTTCTTGCATTTCATTGTGTTTATTCAAAGTTTTTTAATTAATACTATAACTTCATTATCTTCAGATTCGGGGGAAAAAAGAAATTTTTTAAAAATGCAAAGATTTAAGAAATTTTTTAAGGGATAAAAAGACGTTATGACACTTTTTGGGGAAAACTGTCATAGAATATAGAATTTTTCATGCATATACGTTAAAATTAAAGGAATAGCAAGTATGTTAAAATTTCTCAAACATTATTTGAATTGAAAAAAAAAAAAAGTAATTCATATCCCTGTTCATGTGTTGTATCATTATTCGTCATCAGCTATGTACATTTTACTTCTAAATGCCCGTACTGAGGTGATTTTTTTATAATGACGTCACATTTTTTTTTTGACTACACTATTTTAGAACGTTTACAGTACGTTTTATAGAACGTTCTGAAAACTTTCTAAAAACGTTTAGAGCGTTCTGAGACCGTATACGTAGAACGTTCTCAGAACGTTTCTATAACACCGATGGTGATTGCTACACGTTCATTGAACGTTCTCTGAACCGTACTATTGTACGTCTTCAAGATGGACAAATAGACGTCTATAACACGTTCAAAGTGAACGTTCTTAGAACGTGTTTGCAGAACAATTTTTGAACGTTCAGAGAACGTTTCTGTGCTGCTTGGGTTATAAGCGTGACCCGTCAAATAAGCCCAAGACAAAACGGCCCCGACAAAAAAGCCCCGACAAAATAGCTCCGACAAATGAGCCCAAAGGACAAAAGAGCCCCGACAAAATACCTCCGACAAAACAGCCCCGACAAAACAGCCCCGACAAAATAGCTCCAGACAAAATAGCCCCAGACAAAACAGCCCCAAGACAAAATAGCCCCGACAAAACAGCCCCGACAAAATAGCCCCGACAAAATAGCCTCCGACAAAAAAAAATAGCCCCAGACAAAATAGCCCCCCGACAAAACAGCCCCGACGAAAAAGCCCCGACAAAACAGCCCCGACAAAATAGCCCCCGATAAAATAGCCCCGACAAAATAGCCCCGACAAAATAGCTCCCGACAAAATAGCCCCGACAAAATAGCCCCCGACAAAACAGCCCCGACAAAACAGCCGCCGACAAAATTTGTATGTATCTTTCTGTGTACATGGAAAATCTTCTGACTATCATATCTCAAAAAAGAAAAAAAAAAAAAAAGAGATAGAACTACGAAACTTCAGAATTGAGGCAGGTCTGGTGTACATATGATTTTTCGAACTTTTGGTGAAAATTGGATAACCGGAAGTGTGTCATATAGTTTTTTCAGAATCAAAGAAAAATACAGCGTATTAGCGCCACCTATCGGCCTATACACACAAAAACTTAAACATCAGTAGGAAAAAATGGTGCACTTATAAACAATAGATTTTGATGTGTAGTATTTCATAGGCAAGGAAAATTCAGAGACATTTACAACAAAAAACGGTACCTTCCGACCGATAACAAACAACATTTCGTGTAATATTCACAGAATTTAAAAAATGATGCAGTTATGACCGTTATATTTTAAGATAAACTTTTTCATAAACAAAGAAAATGACAGCATATCAGCATCAGCGCTACCTTTCGGCCGATATAAACACAAATTTAAACAAAATTTACAACGTAACTACACTACTTTTCAGTCCTTTTTTTTTTTCGTTGTTGTTGTTGTTGTCGTTGCTTAAAATTACACAAGATTAAATTATTTCAGTGAAGCATAACACTGACGTCTGCCGTCGATGTACACATAATGTTGAAGTGGTTGCTGATTAAATCATTTTTATCTTAAAACAAAATTATGCATTTTTTTTTTTTTTTTTTTTTTTATTATTATAAAAGTGTAAAGTTATTTGGAGGATATATTAAGGGACAGTAGGCCCCAAATGGGAGTTCGCCACGGCCTTAGAATAAATAAGTTAAATCGCTGGATGAAAGCTCACCTGTTTGGCGATGTATCACAAAAGTTAATCAGAACAAATTTAACTCAAGATGAAAAAAAAAATCAAGTATTGTTGAATTCTGCTTATTGATTTAGTTACAGCGACCAGAACTTTTGCTGACACACACAGACAGATATCTCGAAATGTGCAAATTCATAGAAAACCTTAAATCAAAAATTTTCAGGAATATTTCATTCCCTATTTAGGTATATAAAAGAAAATAACAAATCCACATTAAAAAAAAATAGTCATTTACAATTTATGAAAATACATTATGTTTTACAATAAATAATTACAACATAAAAAGAACTTTTTATATACAATGTTTTTAAATTTTTCTGTTGAATCATATATAAACATACAGTCGGTAACAAAAGTCTCCGAACACTAGCAAAAATTCCTATATAAAAAAAGTACACTTAATACAGTTTTGTTAAATAAATCCTTGTCGAATCCTTTTCTTTGTCAGTCTAAGAACATGATTCGACAAGGATTTATTTAACAAAACACTATTAACTTTACTTATTTTACATAGGAATTTTTGCTAGTGTTCGGAGACTTTTGTTACCGACTGTACCTGGTAACTTTTATAATTTATTCCGGAGTACTGTTAACCTCGCCCTTTATTCATACCAGTATATTTTAAAAGCACTTTTCTTCTTATTTCATCGTAATTACATATTGGAGAAAATTTCTCTACAATCATACTGGTGTGAAAAAAGGGCGAAGCTAACAGTACTCCGGAATAAATTATAAAAGTTACCAGGTATGTTTAAACGATACCGAAGGCAGCGGGGACCCATAATAATTGGCTGAAAGTAATAAAAAAAAATGCATTGTCCTCGTGTTCTGAGCTTTTCTAAAAGTTTCAAATTTCTAGCTAGTCAAGATAGAGGTCTGCACGGGCTGAAATTTTGAGGCCCAAGCCCCTCCCGGCCCGTTTCAAAAATATGTAAAAAAAAAAAAAAAAAAAAAAAAAAATGCATGTTTTTCTATGAAAAAAATTTTTATTATGTGTTTTGTAGAGATTTTATACAGCCAATTAACAGAATGTCCTTTAACAAAGCTGCTGAACTTTTACAAGATAATTATATATAAACAGAAATTCATTATTACAGACGTACAAAAGACTCAAAGGACGACAGAAAATCGAGTCGAAAATATTAGCATTCATCAAACAATATAGGACAGTATTTAAAATAATTAATACTACTAAAAATGTATTTTCAACCATTTACTCTTATATACCGTAATGTATCTGAATTTTTCATGTGATCCGATAAACAAAACTTTAATGCTTATCCAACCATATTCAATAGAAAAGATGCTTTTGCACATGCTAGAAATGGTGCTACTTTCATCCAGTGCACAGGAGATAAGAAAAAGGAGCTTTCGCGAAAAAGTTACAGTGGAATGATTTTTACTGCCTTTATACAACCTAAACTCTTCAGACCGTAGGACACAAAGCCTTATACACAGTAACGTATCTAATTTCTTTTGTTTGTACATGTGTGAAAACTAATAATGACATGCATACTATTTTGAATAAGAACCATCTAATATTACATGAAATAAAATATATTAATTTCGAGACATGCTAAAAATATCTGCGGAAAATGAAATCTCAAACAGGCACATTGATATTCATTTTAATTGAAGCTATAGACATTTTTTAACAAAATAAAATTTTATGTGCTACACAAGCCTGTGAAATTATGTAAAATAAATGACTGAAGAAATATTTTATCTTTTTCATTTTCCTTGATTAACGAGGAAACTAAAAAAAGATTCGGGCTGACATGGACCGGAAAAAATATCATCCACGCCGGCCCGGCACGAGAATACACAAAATAACTGAGCACGAGCCCGGGCCGAGCGCAAATTTAAAAATTCGCCCCGAACCCGGCCCGTGCAGACCTTTAAGTCAGGAAGTTATATGATTATTGAATCATAAAAACGCTACCGAAGGCAGCGGGGACCCAAAACAATTGGCTAAAAGTATTAAAAAAATGCATTGTCATCGTATTTTGAGCTATTCTAAATATCTAGCTAGTCGAGAAGTTAATTAAATAAATTTTCTATTGAATCATATAAATGCTTCCAGGCTATTTTGTTGGGGCTATTTTGTCGGGGCTGTTTTGTCGGGGCTATTTTGTCTGGGGCTATTTTGCTGAGACAATTCTGTCTTGGGCTATTTTGTTGGGGCTGTTTTGTCCTGGGGCTATTTTGTCGGGGCTGTTTTGTCGGGGCTATTTTGTCGGGGGCTATTTTGTCGGGGGCTTTTTTGTCGGGGCTATTTTGTCGGGGGCTATTTTGTCGGGGCTGTTTTGTCCTGGAGCTATTTTGTCGGGGGGCTATTTTGTCGGGAGCTATTTTGTCGGGGCTGTTTTGTCGGGAGCTATTTTGTCCTGGGGCTATTTTGTCGGGGCTATTTTGTCGGGGCTATTTTGTCTGGGGCTATTTTGTCTGGGGCCGTTTTGTCGAGGCTATTTTGTCGGGGCTGTTTTGTTGTCAAGGCTCTTTTGTCGGGGTTCTTTTGTCGGGGCTATTTTGTCTTGGGCTATTTTGACAGGGTACCTGTTATAAGTTAAAATAATAATAATAATAATATGAAATCCTAAGACTATTTTTGTTTTCTAAGTAATATATATAAAATACTGCACAAATCAGAATGTAATTTAGTACGATAGGGCTTATTTTAATTATTGTTCCATATAAAGGCACGCAATAACTGTGTTTCATTCCCTGGCATCAGTTACTATATTAATTTCTTAAAATTTCTTTTGTTTAGTTATAGCACAGAAGACCCTTCATGGCTATTTAATATTTGTAGTCATTTTGGCGATGAATTAAAATGGTTATCGGAACTGCTTAAGTAAAATTCTTCACGATAAACGTCCGAGCTACTTTGATGCGAAATTTCAAATTTCACCAAGGGTTTTATATACTGAAGCTATTCCCTTTCTTTAGCACGATTTTTCTCAATTTTATTAAAAAAAAAAAAAAAAAAAAAAAAAAGAGTTTGCAATTTCATTTCTTTTTGACATAAAAAAACATATATTTACTTTTTTATTTATTTATTTACTTTTAACTCATGAATCATAGAATCATTCGCTATATAGTTTTTATAGTATTATTTTACAGTATACTATTATTTTTAGTAATTTAAAAATGTTAATTATAAATATTTTTAAATAAATTTCTTGGTTCACTGATGACATCATATCCTTCTGAAATTATAATAAATATATGTAAGTTTACTTTTTTTTTTTTTTTTTTTTGAACATCTATAAATGATAATATTAATAATTCATAATATATCCTGGACCCCTTAAGCAAGAATGCTCATAAAACTAAAATTATTAAAATAAAAAGATTTAATTTATTGGCTGCTCATTACAATTGTATAGTTGTATGGTTCAACCTCTGCAATGCTCTCTGGGAAGTATTAACAATTGCAGAAAAAAATTATTTTATTTATGTGTCGGTGGTCCATATTACGTATACGTTTGTCTAATATAGACCAACCCAAGCAGCACCGAAACGTTCTCTGAACGTTCAAAAATTGTTCTACAAACACGTTCTAAGAACGTTCACTTTGAACGTGTTATAGACGTCTATTTGTCCATCTTGAAGCCGTACAATAGTACGGTTCAGAGAACGTTCAATGAACGTGTAACTATCCCCATCGGTGTTATAGAAACGTTCTGAGAACGTTCTACGTATACGGTCTCAGAACGTTCTAAACGTCTTTAGAACGTTTTCAAAACGTTATACACATTTTCAGAACGTTCTAGAAAACGTACTGTAAACGTTCTAAAATAGTGTAGAAAAAAAAAAAAAAAAAAAAAAAAAAACTGTGACGTCATTATAAAAAAAAAAACACCACAGTACGGGCGTTTAAAAGTAAAAAGTACATATTATTACTTACAAACTTTGAATAAACACCATAAAATGCAATAAACTCGCAACAATTGTTTCGAGTCGAAAATACACACGACCCTTCATCAGGCGAATAAAGTAAGCACGAGTGCTGCAGTCAAAGCGGCAACGCAATTGGTGCGTTGCCGCTTTGACTGCAGCACTCGTGCTTACTTTATTCCCCTGATGAAGGGTCGTTTGTTTTTTCGACCCGAAACAATTGTTGCGAGTTTATTTCATTTTATGGTGTTTATTCAAAGTCTGTAAGTAATAATTTTTACAACGCCAGTTTTGTGGTGCTTTTTTATTAAAAATTACATAGCTGATGATGCAACACATGAACAGGATTATAAACTACTTTTTTTTTTATTATTCATATAATGTTTGAGAAATTTTAACATACTTACTATTCCTTTAATTTCAACGTAATATGCATCAAAAATTCGATATTATATGAGAGTTTTCCGAAAATAGTGCCATTACGTCTCTTTATCCCTTAAAAAATTTCTTAAATTTTTTCATTTTTTTCATTTTTTTTTTTTTTTTAATTTCTTTTTTTCCCCTGATTTGAAGATAATGAAGTTATAGTATTAATTACAAAACTTTGAATAAACACCATAAAATGCAAGAACTCGAAACAATTGTTTCGGGTTAAAAGAAGACACAACCCTTCATCAGGCGAACAATGTAAGCGCGAGAGCTGCAAACAAGCACGTTGAGTGTGTTGAATGCGTTGCCGGTTTTTTTTTTTTTTTCTTTTGTAGCAGCTGCGAGTTCTTGCCTTTTATGGTGTTTATTAAAGTTTCGTTATTAATACTATAACGCCATTATCTTCAGATTAGGGGAAAAAAGAATTTTTTTTTTTTTTTAAATGCAAAAATTTAAGGAAATTTTTAAGGGATATAGTGTTGACTTTCACGTTATGACAATTTTTGGGAATTACTGTCGTAGAATATGGAATTTCTCATGCATATACGTCTAAATTAAGTATGTTCAAATTTCTCCAACATTATTTGAATTTAAAAAAAAGTAATTCATATCCCTGTTGCTGTGTTGTATCATTCTTCATCTGCTATGTACAACTAAACTCTTGAATTATTTTGCTTGTTTTAATCCTTGGGATTCCGGATGCATCATCCTGTGAGTAATGTTTGTTTTTTATAGTTGTTTTCTGTTTGATTCTCTGTGTTCTTGAATTAATAGTTTATTCCAGGGGTGCAGAAAATGTTCAAACCTCGGAAATTTCCCCCAAACACAGTATAAATTTCCCTCAATAATGCAAAAATCTACTTTTCTATTCAAAGTCATTTGTTCTATGTAATAAATCTTTAAGAGAATAAACATACAGTGTAACATAAAAATGTCGCTGTTAGTGTATAAGCACTTCAAAGTAGCAAATTGTTATTTTTGATTTACATTTTTATTTTCTCTTAAAAAAATATTCAAAATTTCACCCGAACCTCGTTCGGACGTTCGGACATGTTCTGCACCCCTGGTTTATTCCACTTTATTCTTCATTTTTAACTTCAATTAATTTCTTGTACGATTGGGTGTCCGCTGGTATAGCTGCTAACGAACGAAATCGTACATTGGTGCTCAACGGTGAAAAAGGTCACCCCTGACGAGTTTTTTTTTTTTTTTTTTTTTTTTTTTTTTTTCTTCTTCTTTTTCACCGTTCTGAGCTTTTCCTTTAAAAAAAAAAATGCTGTTTTTTTTTTTTTTTTTTTCCTTCTCGTTGCTTGTTTGTATCTTTTGATTTGAGTTTCATGTCGTTTTTACGCACCGGCAAAATTATTAAAATTGCAACGAATAATCTAGGAATAAATGTATGATTAGATTGAAGTTAAATAAAATAAAAATAAATAAACAAAAATAAATGTTTCAATAAATCACAATCAGTCTCCACATGTTATTTAAATTTGTTGTAATTTCCTTCTCATTGTTCTATGTGGTTTCAGTGATCTTATATCGGTTGCCTGGTTTTAACTACGATTAAAAATTCATTTATACATACATATATATATATTAATTTTTTTTAATACAGGGTACAAAGATAATCACGAGAATGTCTTTATCTCCGCAACTATTGGTCGCAAACATATAGTTTCAGTTACAAAATTTTTTTTATAAAAATATGAGCGGTATGACAAGTTTAAATTTAAAATATCTATTTTTTCAAAATTACAAAAACTAAATTTTTATACAGTTCCAGATCCCTATAGTGATATTTAAAAAAATTGACACTCATCCTAACAAAAAGTTTCATTTATATTCTCCCAAAATGGAACAAGATATTTAAAGTTTAGATTTTCTAAAATATTTAGGCCTTCAATAAGGGTCGGTTTAAATATCCTATTTGGAATTTGTTTGCTTTTTCCCGGGCTTTATTAAAGAATTTTTCATTGTCTTTTTAATAAATCCCGAGAAAATGCGAAATAATCCTAAATTTTGAAACTAACTATCTCAGACAATTTTGGCCGCACAAAAGTGAAACTTTTCGTGTTATATTTTTTAAGTTGAAAGTCAACTTTTACTATTAGCGTCCTGAAAACCGTATAAAAATTACCGATTTTTGTGATTTTGAATAAATTGATTTTTTTAATTTAAACATGTCATATAATGAATGCTTACATTTTTTTAAAAAATACATTTTGTAATTGGAGAACGTCTGAGACCAATTGTTGTGCAAATAAAGGCCTGCTCTCGACTTTGCACCCTGTATATTCTAAACATTTCTGGGTACTACTTTGTAAGTCCATGGATAGTTTAAAAATATATTTGAATGCTGAAGTTCATAGAAAGTTTTAATATTCCAACATAAAAAATATTTTCGAAAATTAATGTACCAATACACCGCTAAAATTATATGCAATTGAGTTTAGAATATATTGTTAATTTATAATAATAAGAAATTGAAACGAAAATTTAAAAATTAGTTAGAAGGAAGAAATTTTAAAAATTTCCAAATACTTAAATATAATTTTTTTAATCAAAATATTTTACATACTTCATATTTTTAAATTTCAGTGCATGTGTGTATTCATATTTTCAGTTTACAGCAGCAGTTTACAAAAATTATGTTTACAGATATTTAAACTTATTCCACATGGCAATGTAATTGGTAATCATTAAATGTTTAAATTTCTTTAAAATGAGTCAACGCAATTTTTACTCATTTTATGTAATTATGCTATCATGGCATATTAAATAATAAACAAATGTAATTATTATTATTTTTTTTAATAAAAAATATAGTAAGTATATTATTTATAATTAATATATCATTTCTTAGTATATTATTTATTTACTTATTAAATATATTATTTATTGTTTTGATAACGTTTTCCCTTTTCCGTTTTTATATTATGTTAGACATAAGTAAAAGGAAAGAAAGCCGTCCTCACCCAATCTCTGTCTATGATTATGCTAAAAACATAATTTTTACTTATTGGACGCCATTATTTTCTGGTTCAGAAGGTTAGTATAAAAAAAAAAAAGAAAGAAAGAAAAATTAAAGAAAGAAAACATATAGAAATAGCTTTTGTATAAATACTTTATAAATAAAACTATTGTTCTTTCGTATATATATATATATATATATATATAATTATATTTCACAACAATTTTATCGTGTTGTATCCATTAATATAAATAGTTTTTATTCCAGAGAATGCTTGAATTCCAAACTTTAAAAGTCAATTTTTAGCCATTTTCATGATATACAGACGAGTGGCAAAATAATGTGTAATTTTCCGATTTAGCCTTTTTGTCAAATATATAGAGAAATCTTGATAAAGTGCATAGAACTTCATGGGTATAAAAAACATGTTATTCCACATATATTTATGTAAAGATTTTGTCCAGAAAGAAAAGAAGGGATCTTAACGGGGGGGGGGGGGGGGTGTAAATTTTTATTTATAAAAATTTGCACTTGAAATGCGTTGTAGCTGTAGCATTTATTCTTATGTGGCTTCTTTAATTTATGTGTATTCATAATTTTGTCAGTATCACGCGCATTCATTGAGAATATTTTTTTTTTTTTTTTTTTTTTATCTTTATTGAAAATTTGCGAAACATTTTTTGCTTATATAACATAAAGGGTTTTCAGATCAATTTAATGCCATTTCTAGAAAATTTGACATAGTGCATTAGACATAACATAATACAAATATAATATAAAAATATTAATATAAGATGAAATATGAGTATTTTTTCTAAATAAGTTTTAACTTTGCATCCACAAATGGTGACAAAGTTTTTTTTTTTTTTTTTTTTTTACAAAATTTATTATCCAAATACATAAATACTCTGAAAAAATAACCAAAGCAATATCAGGGAAATTTAGAAACATATCATCGATAGAATTAGTTAAATTTAAAGCAATATGAAAGAGAAGCGAACGATAAGTGGTTTTATAAAGATTTCAATTTAATTAACTTACAGTGTATTCCCAAGGACTTATTAAAAATAAAAATATGCATTACATACTTATACTTTTACTTGTCTTTCATAGTGCTTAAATTTCAACTAATTCTGTTGACGATATCTTTTTGATTTTTCACAATGTTTGCATGAGTTCTATACATTTCCCTAAATAATACCCAAAAATTTTTTTTCGTTAAATCTTGTGCATGCGCAGATAAATATCTTTTAGTAAAAATGCTCATTTTTTTGCATAAATTTAATGTTCTTAATCTCAGATTACAGAATGTTGTGTCTAATGTACTATGTCAAGTTTTCTAAAAATGACTTATAATAAATTAAAAACCGTGCTTATTATAAATAAAAAACACTTGAAAGTCTTTAATTTCGTTAAAGAAATTTTCTGTGATGGTGAATTATAAATGATAATTAAAAAGAGCGCCATAAAAACATGCTAAAACTACAATAAATTTCAAGCATTATTAATTACAAGATGGTGCCAAATATGTAAAAATATAATTTTATTAGTGGTTCTTTTCTTATCTTTGGGGTATTTTTTTTAAACATATGTGATATAACATGTTATTTACACCCACAAAGTATCCATCAAATGTTTCTCAAAATTTCCGACAAAATGTTTAAATTCGAAAGTATCGCTTTTTTTCTTATTTGGTCCCCCATCATCTGTATACGTATATAAAGATGCACAATAATTATTCTGTGGATTACATATGTGCTTACACTTGTGTGTATTCAGACTAGCTTTATCTGAATTACTATTTGATTATTAATCATAAAATTGACAGATTCATTAATTACATACAGTACAATATACTCTTAATAAATATACGGCATTGTAGTTCTTAGATACTGTACAACGTATGTCTACTATGTACATATTTAATATTTATGAGTTTTGTACGTTATACACCAAAAATGATAAATTCGGAACAACAGTTTAAATTTTTCAAAAATATATATCTTAATAATGCGAAATGCATACGAAAATAAAACTTTAAAAGATTAAATTAAAACAATATTGTGCATTGTGATTTTACATAATGCCCAATGTTACATAATGTTTTTACGCAACCAGATACCAAAAAAAAAAAAAAAAAAAAAAAAAAAAAGGATTATATTAACCAGAGTATTGTTTGTAACATTAATGTTCAGGTTCACTTAATTATATTTTTGTAGATCTCTATATAATTCAGATGAAAGAAAAATATAAAGCTACGCAGACTTATACATTTTTATTTATTTAAATTCGTTTAACCCTTTCAAAGGCTTTGGAATACATTATATCAAACCTAATTTTAATTCCCAACTGTAAAAACTTGTCCAAGAATTTTTTTTACAAAGTTTTACTTTAATAATATAGAAGAAAAACTCCATTTTTCTTTTTAATCACTTATATTTGTTTGTACGTACTGGTGGCAGATAATTTTAAATGATCAAAATTATCTTGTCCCTCAAAGGGTTAAGTGAGAATAACTTTTACACATTTAACATAAATATATTTGGTTACAAGAAGAAATATTTTTAGAAATTTCTTTATTAGCTATATATTGAAGAATGTTAAATATTGAATATAGCAGACATATTTTCGTAATCAATTAATTAAAGAGGTATAATAAAAACGCTTTAAAGATTAAATTGAAATACATGTATGCAAACATTCAGATGCATTAAACTTGTCTATCAGAGTTGACTTAAGCAAATTATTACAGTAAAATTCACGTCTGAAAAAGATGCATTAAATCTGAAAATGGAATATGAGAAAAATAAAGGGAAAAAAATATGAAACTCTATTCCATATTTTGTGTTGTGATTTTATTCCAAACTTTATAACAATACTCTGTACTTTGAGAGTTTAAATTTGTAAATTTTTTACTTTTTTTTTCTGATACAATATATATATATATATATATATAGTCGAATCTAATTAACGTAAACCGCTTATCGTGAATAGTTTCCACAATCCCCGCTAAAACAAAGGTCAGTTTCTCAGTTACTGACAATATAAACTACTGATAACATGAACATTTTTTTTTTATTCCCCATGAGATTCCCGTAAACGAGGTTCGACTGATATATATATATATATATATATATATATTATATATAATGTATGTTGCTTGGTAAAAAATCAGTAAGTAAGCTAAAAAAAAAAAAAAAAAAATTCATCTAAATATCTCATGATAAAATGAGTATTTATCAACAACAGGTGGATCTGTTATTATTTAAGAACTACAATGTTAAAGTCAACTGTACCTCTTTAGATTTTGAAGCATGTATTTTATAGCCCCTGCTCTTTCCATTATATTACCATTTGATTTCGATGAATATAATAAAACGAAAAAGTACATTTTCCTTTAAAAAGAAATGAATGAATAAAAAAAAAACAAATTAATTTTAATTAAATTTTAATTTTAATAAGTTTAATCTTTTCAGCTATATACTACCATTGTTTCCAATAAATACTACAAATAAATAAATAAATAAATAATAAAGATTTCTCTTTTAAAGAAATTATTTAAAATAAACAAAAGTAAAAAGCTGTTATACTATGAAATTTATACATTATGCATAAACATAATGGTTATAAATAAGATTTTATTTAAATTTTAATGCACTTTTTTTTTCTTTTACTTCATTACCATTTGATATGAAGGTGACAAATAGGTTATAAATTGAAAATAAAAGAAACGCAATAGCTGTTTCAGGTCAAATTATCAGTCCGACTCTTCTTCAAGTGAAAAAAGAAAGCACCGAAATATTATTAAAGCAACTACGCATTCGTAAATTTTAAGTGAATTTCGGAGTAGTGCTGCTATCTATTAGTATTTTACAAGAAAGATATCTTACGAACTGCTATATAGTAAAACGCAACTCACAAATTATCTTAATTTCAAACTCTCTCTCTATATATATATATGTATATTTTGTCAAAAATATAAAAACATGAAACTTAATACAATATTTTAAATATCTAAATGTAAAATAAACTTTTTTACTTTAAAAAATATACGAATTTAAAATGAATGTTGGATAAGAAATTAATAATCTCAAGAAATTCTGCCATAAAACGGAAATTTTAGAAACTGTTGTTATAAAAATTTCTTGTAAAATTTCTGTTTTTATTTCTTAATAAATTTCTGTTTTTAAACATGTTCTCTTAATATTAACCGTAACTGACTGTAAACATTTACAACATTAAATTAAATTAGCATTTTTATAAGCAGGCTTTTACTCACATGTCTTGAGAAAATCGATGTTATTGAATTTAAGAAAACTAATACATAATCTCTTTTTTAGCATTTATTACATGGATATTGAAACTGAAATATAATTTTCTGTCTGACCAGTAGAATCACACGTACATGATCATAAACGGTTATAAAAATTAAAAGAATAAAATTCATAATATAAAAAAAAAAAAATTATCTACGTTATTTAATTTTTGAAAATTCTCCTTGATTTTGCACTAATATTGTTTATTAGTATAATCTGAATACATTTGTGCTTTACTTTGTGGATCGATTGATGAGTTAATTTTTATTTTTGTAATATTTTTAACTGTGGAATTTTCATGCAATTATTTTTTTTCTAATTCAAAAATTATATATATATATATATATATATATATATATATATATATTTATAAATAAATCCACAAAATAAATGTACAGATGCATTTAGAGTATATTTATAAACTATAATAATATAAGATCGAAGTAAAAACTTAAGACTAAAGCATTTTAAACAATTTAAAAAAAGATTAAAATTTGTAATTTTAATTTTTTAAACTTTGGTAGTATTCAGGAAATTTTAATATATTTAATATTCATACATTTCAATGCATATACAGACACTGTGAAACATACGCTGTGAAACCGGTGTAAACTCCACATTTTTTAAATATGAATATTTTTGCTTAATTTTACCACATTTAGTTACATCTTTCATTATAAAAGTGAAAAACCTCTAATTATTGCATTAAAATCCCATAAATGGCCTTACATTGTTTTTTCAGAAAACTAAAACTTCTAAATAATTATAAAAATGAAACTTCTAAGTTATTTTTCTTATAATTTATAAATTCTTACTACTCTGATTTGTTTTAAACGCTAAAAATAGGTAATGCTTACAAAATCTTAAATTGTTTTCCTACATATAAATTTGCAAAAAGTTCGTTATTTCAAAATCTATTTAGAAGGAAACAATTCACTTTACATTGAACGACCCATTATATGCAATACAAACAATTGTAAGACAATAATTTCAAAGAAAGATTTTCAACGTCCACCATACCCTTATTAAGACTGACAAAATGACACAAGCACACATACCTTAAAATTAGATTTATAAGAAATTAATATATGTTTTTTTCTCTTGATGAGAAATTTAAATTATGTTTATTTTTTACACAAAAATCCCGCTTATTTATAACAGAAAAAATATTTGATGTCATAATACTATTATGTGACAAGTTTTGCTTGTAAAATTTATTCATTGGTAATACTAATATTCAAATGCTGTTAGAAAACAAATTAGTAGTTAGATTTACATTAACAGCATTTTTCAATTTCTCGAGATAAAAAAAAAAAAAAAAAAAAAAAAAACTTAAAAATAACAAGTCAAACTTTTTAGCATCTGATTAATAATTATATACAAACTTTTATTATAAGTATGAATAAAGTATTAATAATGTATCAAAATATATGTATGTAAGATATATAAAGTAAATTCACTCTTACGTCTCTCTTTGATAATCAGAAAGTCATCAACATGAGAAAATTGATATGAAATCATTTGGTTTTCGCGGCTGAAAATTATGGAACTGGCAACCCTTGTTGGTAATTTGGCGGTCTAGTCAAATTTGGCAGCTTTCTATTTTGAGATAAAACAACACAAGTAGTCCTTTTCATTTTGTGGCATAGTCATTATTTAATTATTATGGGTTAAAAAAACTATTTTTGTTTTATGTAGTTACTTTAATGAAAAATGCAGAACTCAACAATTGTATTAAAAAAATGTTATTTAAATATTATGTTACAGAGTTTGTATTTAACAATATTTTGTTAAATAGTTTATTTTTATGATGAGGCAAGATATAAAAATTCGTGGTGTATTTAAAATGTTGCATGCTTGTTTTATTGAATTACATAAAATGCCACTTCAAGGAAAGCTTATCTAACTAAACAGGATGATAATTACAAAATCAAGCTAGTACGTCATGGCCATTACAAAACTGTATTTTATATTTTCTTAAACAAATCCACGTTGTTCAATTAAAAGTAGTTATTTCTGCATTTTACATTTATGAAAAAAATGAGAGAAAGGAAAAAAACCAATAATGGAAAAAAATATTATTTATTTATTTGTTTATATATATATATATATATATATATATATAAATTCAATTATTTCAAATTATTACAGAAGCTTGATTCAACTATTCATTTTAAAAATTGTGAGCTATTTCAAAAAATATTAAAATCATTTTGCCGGCACGAAAGAGCGGTTGTGAATGATGCTACTCCATATACTGTCGGCAGAAATATTATTGAAGCTCTAGTAAATCAAAATATTTGCACCTAAACTGTTTTGTTGAGTAAATATTTATCGAGTCATAATCTTAGTCTTAAGCTGTTTATAAAAAAGTAGATTGATGATAAAAATTAGTGATCAAACTAATATCTATATAATATTTCTCTAACGTGGACCAATTTCAATTAATATTTTTTGAAATGATACGACAGTGGTAAAATTAATAAAATACGTGAGGATAAAAAATAGTATTTAAAAATGAACAATATTTAAGCACGCGGATTCAGTTCAATGATCTAATAAAGAAAACATGACGATATTTGTTTGAGGACATTATTTTATTAGAAATGTATTTTTGAAAGTTATTTCTGCAAAATCTTTGCAAGAGTCAGTATAAACCTAGCAATATTTCAAAGATATAAACAGAACATGATATATTATCATAAATTGGCTACAAAACGCAATCATAAAAAAATATTATCAATTTAAGTCTAGGATTTTTTTTTTTCTTTTTTACAAAAAATTACGCTAAAATAAATAAAATGCCATTGCATACATTAAAATTTAAAAGGCGTCACAGGGGTCCTTTACTAAAACCGTACTGCCTGCGGAAGTATGAAAACTGAGTCATAAACCATGAATTTTATTTTGAAGCTTTTCTTTGAATAATTCTGGTTTCACTATTGCACAATATTTATTTGTATCTAATAATAATTTGGCTTCTGGTAAATTAAAATTTTAATTAAGGGGTGAAATTGATATAATATTTATAAGTTTCAAATTTTAAAGGTAAATAAGAAAAGAAATAAAGTGCGAAAATGCCGCACGGGTTTGCTAGTATATATGAAACGTGGATGTGTGCTTCAGTAATTTTTCTGCCGAATGTACAAAAAGTTTTTTTGAATAATTATCAGTATTGTGTATATATATATATATATATATATATATATATATATATATATATATAATCATTTCACAACCATTAGTTAAAAATAATCTGTGTATTTTTATACTAAACGTTATTCTAGATGACTGCACGGATCGAAATTTTATCCTTTAAACCTTTAATTTAATCCTTTGCCGGTCCTATTGAATTTCCCTCTCCTTTTTTGAATGTTTTCAAATTTCAGAATTTTTTTTGTTCAATATCCACCAATAAATTTCTACTGCATCGGTTGTCTAATCACTTCGAAGTTTATTCGTCCATTATGTATATCAAATATCACTCCTCAAAATTATTGGTGTTCGTTAAATAAAAGAGTCCCTCAATTTGGCAATACTATGTATAGCGGTTTAGAGCACTAGGGCCGGCAAAGGATTAATATAGGAGAAAATAAATAAATTAATAAATAAATAAAACATTTTTTTTAGCTGTTTTTAATTATTTCAACCTCAAGATTGGATCAAGAGTATGATTACCGTTTATTATTATTATTATTATTTTACTTACATCTGTCAAGAAGAAAGTATTGGATTCGTGAAAATTTCCGACTTTCGATTTTCGATAAATTCACACAGTTTGTGATTTTTGGAATATGATTCGACTATTGTTAGAAAATGTCTTTGTATGTGTGTCAGAAAGAAAATTTTGGACTCTGTTTCTCACGAGCCAGTGGACAGCATTTAACCAAACTTAATATTTGGCTAGACTTAAATTACTGCTAATTAGATTTTAATATGTGGCTTTCATAACATGTTGCTTCTATATTGCAATTCTACTGGACAGGCTCCATCTAATCATCTATAGTTATAAATACACTAAGCTTGTACATGTGATGGAAATCATGTAAATCTGTACTGATTTTATTTGGGTACAAAAAGCTAACAGACGACAATTTAATTTCGTTTCTGATAAGGTAAAACCTTGCTTCTCACAGTAGGTAGTTCTTCTAAGGTATATATATTTCGTATGTTATTTATTGTTATTTAAATCCACCAAAATTGGTATATGATATTTATATTATTAAAATGTATGCTGATTCAATTCGGATGTAATCTATCCACAATGTGGCGTTGCTGTTAGTGTCTGGGATTTCCAGTTGCCTATACAGCAGCACCTATTGGTGAAAATTGTACGAAATTATATGTATAGAAAGTTAATTGTGAGAAGCTAAGTTTCTTGAAATTTTGTGCGAATAAATCGTTGGTGACGCTATTATATAGAATGGAATAAAAAAAAAACTTTTAAAGCCGTCACAGTATAACTAGTTTTTTTTTTTTTTTTTTTTTTTTTTTTTTTACTAATGCGCAAGATATTTATATTTTTATTGAAATATTACAGAAATTGCTACATTTTTACTATATTTAGTAATAAACAAAAAAGAATAATCATGCGGACCACTTAGTTTATAAAACACCTGCACCCTACACCTAAACATACACTTTTGTACGTTTAAAATTTTAGTGAGTCCCCATATCAAACCGCTTACGGTATACACATACTTTCAATAAAAAATGAGCACGGTTACGATGTAACTGAGGAATTATAAAATATATTTTTGAAATTAGAGAACGAATAGACAGACAATGGTGTTGACAAACTTAAATTTTAAGCATATTTTTAACTCGTTGGAAAGTTGAAAACGTTTAACAAAATTTAAAACACACTTCGATCAATTTTCGCTTATTATCCTCTAATATATCTAAATATTTCTATATGGCCTTATGAATCATAAGCTAACAATAAAATATTTTATAGAAAACATGTTTTATGTGCATACGAACAGTATTTCATAATTTTATTACGTTTCGTGTAGCATATCTAAGTATGCTTTAAATAAACATTAGCAGGCTTTGCCCGCTTTGCTGCATAGTATATTTAAATAAATTCTCAAAATTCCATGTCATTATTAACAAAATCTCAAAAGAAAAAAAAAAATCGCTGAAATCAATCGAAACTTAAGTTGATGTTCCAGCTGCGTTTGGTAATGGTTCTTCCGCTCGCAACATGATTAGTCTGGGTTTCCATTGCTTTCGGCAGCGTCTTACCCACTTTTTACTCTCCCTCTTCGGCGGGTAAGTTAGAAGTTTCGCGAAATACCACCGAAGTGCCTATTACATACAGTCAATCAATACCCACCAACCAAAATTCGCCATTCCAAGATAATTTGAAGCAAAATTTTGGATTTTATAATGTGTGAAATTTGAAGGTATCGCTATTTTTTTTAATAACGACCGTCATCATGAATGTAGACCATCAATTAAATCTCTTCTTTCATTTGACAGACACATCACTTCTCAACCCAAATAAATAAATAGATAAAAATAAAATAAAAATTACTACTTAATTATGCATTATCAGTATTTAAAAAAGACTGTTTTTATTTAAATATTAATAATAATTTCGTGGGACACTCACATGGCTGTCTCTTACTCTTACCTAGCATTTGAATACTATAAATGCAGATTGCAGATTAAAGTGTAAGATAACAAATACTATATATAAATCTACGTTTTAAAAATTTCAAACTAGTTTTAGGAACAGATATTATTTGACGAATAACTCTCTCAATGAGGAGGGGGGGGGGGACCCCGTTTAAATATATTGCATAATGCCTACTATAAAAAATTCTTGGCTATTATTAAATTTAAAAGTTCATTCCAAATTTTTCAGTCAACTTTCTTTCTCACCACTCTTTCAAGCTTATTAATCTTGAACAAACATTTTTAGCAACCTCAAAATAAACTTCAAAATACAAAATTTGAATTATCTGCAAATATTTGTTTTAAAATTAGCTGATAACAGGCATACACAAAGATTAACCATTAAAAATTTGATTTTAGTAATCAGGGAACCTCAAAACGTGTAATTATAGGGAAAAAAAGCGTTAAAATTTCCACTTAAAAAATTTCTTTGTTTACTCTGTAGGTTTGAAGTATTAATTATCATTCCTAGGTAGCCCTGTAGATGAATGGGGAATGATTTTCATGCCATATTTTACACTAAACATACTTTTATGCATATAAAAAAATATATGTTAACTTATTTTTGTTTAGTACAGGCTACAGATATTAAACTGTAAATAGCAAAAAAATTTCGCTCACATACCTAATGTATTTGAATTATCTTGGACGTCCCTGTACACGAAGCATTTGCTTGATCTCAAGGAAAAGCTAAGTGCAGCATCCCCTTACATGATTCAAATGTAGAATACTAAGTTTTCATATTCTGGAATTATTTGTTTTTGAAATGTGCTGATAACTGGCATACACGTACAGGCATACACAAAGACACACACACACACACACAGATCAAATACAAAAACCTGATTTTTGGATTCAGGGGACCTCAAAATGTGCAAAAATATTGCAAAAAATCAGTTTCAAAATTTGACCCAAAAACAATACTTTCGGGTCAAATTTTGGATTTTTCTTATCCATATCTGTGGATGAGAGAAAGAAAAGAAAGAAAAATATAAGCAATAATTAAAGAGAGGAAAAAAATAGCCAAATTAGCGATAAAACTGCCAAACCGTTTGACTTCCTGTAATAGCAGATGCTTGCTTATCGTTAAGTTAAAGCGCGAAAATTTTTGTCACATTCTTCAATTATGTTGATGCTATGCAGACCGAACCTTGTGCAGTTTGCTGATCAAGCAGTAGATTATTTATTCAATAACATCCTTGATTAGCAGATTTTCATGACAGAAGACAATCATTTTTATGCTATGTAGAAGATCTTAGAAAATTTATTTTTCTAAGGGTTTATTATTATTATGACAAATGAAAAAAAAAAAAAAAACGGTAAATTTGTTTTAAATCATCAGAAAACGATGGTTCAATTATTCGTTTTAAAGGTGATATCGAATTCTTTTGAAAGATAATCATTGTGAAAATTTTTATCCACCCCTCCCCCATCCCCGTATACTTATTCCTAGGGGAAAAAACAATGTCCTATGAATAATAATAATAAAAAAAAAACTGTTTGACTATTACTCGTTATACAGTCAAATTGAATCAATAATGTATATCAAATGTATGTCACACAGAAGGTTTGGTGAGTATATATATTACAGAAGCTGATAGATAGCCTTTCTGTGAATGGAAAATATTGGAACGTGGCAGTGCCACCTGTCGTCCAATATGCACCCAAAGGCAATCTGTAGAGTTTTACGTAATATTAATTTCACGTACCAAATTTACAACATTTATAAATCACAGAAGTTGAGATTTTTCGTTTCCGTTATGAGATTACATTGCAACATAGCACCTGTTGGCCGATGTGCATCCAAAATGGACCAGTAAAGCTTTACATAAAATCGATTTCACTTATAACTTCAGTGTATCACAAAATTTAAGTGTTAAATCACAAGAGTTAAAATATTGCCTTTCCGTTAAAATGATTAAATTGCAGATTACAACGCCACCTGTTGGACAATGTATACATCCAAATTGTATTAGCAGAGGTTATCATGATATATACCAATATATTAAGTTTAATGCATTTGTACACTATAGAAGCTGAGATATAACCGTCCCATAAATGGAGGGTTTCATTACATAGCACCGCAATCTATCGGACGATATATCCTAAATGAAATTTAAATAACCTCCAATTTAGGGCAAGATCTAATTATGTAACAAGTTTGGTTGAATTCCATACATTGATTCATGAAATACAAAATTCACAAAATTTTTCCATGAGTTTAAAATTTTGTAATTTTTTTTCACCTCACCGCTACTGATTCTTGAAAAGCATTCTTTACTGACGTGCTAACAAAACGTTAAACTGAAAATGTAAAAAATGCTCTATTCTCTATCAAGCTAAAAATTATAAATTTCGAATAACTTACGAAGTTTTTAAATTAGAATGTTACAAATCTCTCAATAGGATTCTTATCAATATCATAAGCGATATTTTAAAACTGGTCCGATCTTTCTGCAATCATTTGTTCTTGAGATATCGTGTACATGGACTAACGGGCTATCACGCTAATAGGTGCCGATACCATACCAACCTTTTGACTTCCGGATTCCTCACGCCAGAAAACGTGTAAAAAAATCAAAAACTGAAGTCAAAAATTTTCATGATTAACCTAGTTTCTCAACCAATAGTACTAAAAAGTCATTTTGTCATATTCGTTATAATTACACTGTTACAGAACGTGTTATGACGGTGTTACACTTGAACGTTCTATATAGAACTAGAATTGTACGTTTTATAGATGGTACAAATCAAACATTTTCAGAACGTTCTAAATAATACCATTTCTGAACGTGTTTTAGAACGTTCTTTTGACACGAAACACGGTGTTTGAACTATTGAAACCGTTATTAGACGTTCACAGAACGTTCCTGTGCTACTTGGGAAGTGGTCCATAGGGATCCTTCCCTAGTAGTCCTTCTCGAACAGTTGACACACTTGGAATTGTGAAACGAACTGTCCAACATGTTCCCCCAAACTCTTGTCCATCTCTTGGGAATAGTAGAAATGGACGAAAAAAAGGGAGGTCCACGGGTTATATTCAATGGGTAGTAGGCGAAGGAAGTGATAGCTTGATTATCCCTGCTTCTCTGGCCTATTCTATAGCCTCAAGATTTTGTGTGTGCGACATATGTACGCCGAGCATTAACAAAACTTCTATGTTTTTGTCATGGGCCACTGGTCCATATTACACAACAGAGGATGGTTCATATTACACGCATAAACAGGAAAACGTTGTTACCAATAACATATCGCTATACAAATTGGCGCCCATGAAACACATGTCTAAATTGTTCAGAAAATAAGTACAGTGATGAAAAAACTTTTAGACCACATGCGAAATTGCAAAAATTTTAATTTTACCGAAAAAAAAGAAACATAAAAAAACATAAACAGAATAAAAAATGATAAATCTTCACAGAGTTTTATAAAAGAATGGTTGTAATTATATTTTATATGCAAGCGATTTTTTCTTTTTTCACAACATAAAAGGGTGGAAGAAACTTTAAGACCACAAAGTTAAACACTAACTAAAAGTATTGCATTCTAATTTTTAGTACTTCGTGTGTTTTCCTTTTACACGAATTACTTCTAAAAGACGATTTTGGGAGGATTTTTTTTAGATTTTTGCCTGTTAGAATCGATATTTTATCCTATGCTTTGAAATAGAAAATTTGAGCTCAGAAGCACAATAGTACTGTTTAAAATTTTCATATACTTTGCGTGCAAGGTTACCCCACATGTTTTCTATGGGGTTACAGTCTGGAAGTTTGGCCGGAAATTCCAAAAAACTTACATTATTTTCAGTTAACCAAGAAATGGTTGAAGCATATTTGTGCTCAGGCGCATTATCTTGCAACAAAATCAAATTTTAAGCCCTAAGTTTGTATTTTAATGGAACAAAATTTTTAACAAGTATACCTTTATAGTCAAAAGAGTTCATATAACCTTTAATGAATACAATATTAGTCTTATCTCGAGCATAGAAACCTGCCCAAAACATGACAGATCCCCCACCTTACAACTGTATTGAGAAATACGTAGGATCCTGTCTTAAAATATGCCAATAGTTTCGTAAACTCTCAAATCCATCTAGGTTAAATTTCTTTTCATATGTGAACACTATTTTTCTCCAAAAATTAGGTTTTATAACATTAGATGTTGCGAATTTCAATCTTGCTTCAATGTGCCTTTTTTCAAGCTTAGGTTTGCTTTTTAATTTTAAATATATGATGTTTTCTGCACGATTCAGGACACTTCTAACAGGTCTAGCCGTTACTTAAAGCTTTAGAGCCGATTTTATTGCTGAAGAATATGCATTGCCTTTTACAGCCATTATTATAACACTTCTTTTCATTCTGGCTGATAGTTTTGAGAGCAACCCTCCTCTATTTTTTTGTACCATATCTGCATGGATCTGCAAGAAATTGATGAATTACAGTTTTAAACCTCTCGATTTTGCTAGCGATTTGCCTTTCACTCATTCCACCTTCTCGAAATGCCAAGATTTTACCTTTTTCAATTTCACTTAGTAATTTCCCTTTACCCGTAATCTCAGTTGCTTCAACACTCAGTTAAATGATTAAAAAATGTTTATTATCATTCTAACAACTGTCCTGCACAAAACAAATGTGACGTCGTCTTATTATGCAAGCAATCACTTTTAAAACTGCCCTTAGAGTTTTTTCCATCTGATTACATTGCACATTTTTAATGTATATCGATAATAAACGTATTTTAATTTCTAAATTAATATTTTTTTTACTTCTTGCATTTTATATATTAAATGTAAAATAACTACAAAGAGATTTAAATATTTGAATTCAAACAGAAAAAATTCAATGGCCGTCTTAAAGTTTTTTCTACCACTGTACACTTGCTACTATTAACGCGAAAATTATATTACGATTACTTAACAGTAGAAAGTAATACTTTCATTTTAACGTACTTGTTACATCAATGATCATATAAACTGAGAACTCAATTTCATAATCTTCCAAATACAGGTACGCATGTACAAGTCCCTTCTTACTTTGGATAACAATAATATTCACTAAAGGCAATGAGATAGTTTCACCATCTAGTGTTGAACATATAAATTTCCTCATGGTCCATATTACACGATGGTCCATATTACACAGTTCTCCCCTATATCGTTGCTGTCTTATTTCTTTAACACGGGTTTTCTCAATTTTATTTTAATTATTAAAAAGGAAAAAAAAAAAAAAGAAAGAAAAAGAAAAAAGGAAAAGAAAAGAAAGAAAAAAGACATGAAAGTTTCTTTTAAGTAGAATTTGAGTTTCAAATGCAAAATAAACGGGATTGCCGAATTTTACCTAAACCTTTTTTTTTTTTTTTTTTGTCGAAAACCATCTTTACTTTTTGCTACCCATATGTATGGTAGAGAAAGTATTGTTTTTGGGTCAAATTTTCGAAATTGAGTTTTTGTTGCATTTATACGTTCTGAGGTGCCCTGAATCCGAAAAACAGGTTTTTAGCGATTGGTCTCTGTGTGTGTCTGTGTGTATGTTATCAGCATATCTCAAGAACAAATCGCAACAGAAAGTCCAAACTCAGTATTCTAAATCTCCATCATATAGATGTGCTACACTAAACATGTCGTTGAGATTAAGCAAATTGTCTGCGTACAGGGACATCCAAGAGAATTTAAATACATTACGCCTATGGGGGAAATTTCAAGTAAATAGAGTTTAACATCTGTAGGCTGCACAAACCAAATGCAAAGAATATATATATTTTATAGGCATAAAATTATGTTTCATGTAGAATGTGGCATGAAAATCCTTACCGTTCGTTTACAGAGCTACACAAAATAAATAGAATATAGTGGGTCAATACATGAAAATTGATGGAAGTGCATTTCAGGCTGTGTTATAGGTTATCACTCTTTAGAAGATGTACAGGACTGCCAATAGTTAAGCGAAGACATTCTCTTTTACTGGATGTAATTAGTGGAAATGTGTTATTATAATATTTTACCATATTCAATAAAACTGTTCAGAAATTAAAATTAATTCATCATATCCACGTGGTAAATAAAGTGTTTTTAAAACTAAATATTTAGCGTTTTTTTTTTTTTTTTTTGTATATTGACACGTTTTGAGGATCCCTGAATATTGAGATCCCATGGAGAAGTCATGTTTTTAACGCTTAATTGTAGTCTATGTCTTTTATCAGAATAACTTAAAAACAAATAATTTCAAACAATTCAAATGTTGTATTTTAAATTAATATAAGATTGTTACTTTAAAAAAATTATCAAAATTCATAAGTTTCAAGGAAGGGTGCGGGTGAAAGTTGTCTGAATAATTTGAAATGAGTACTTAAATTTAATAACAGTTTTTGAATTCTTTTTAAATGTAAGTACAATTTTAAAACGGACGGTTGAGGGGGCTGTAGACCCCCTCATGAATTATTTGTCAAATGAAGCTTTTCTGAAGCCCATTTTAAATTATTTTTAACGAAGGTTTATATAACCGTATTCATTATCTCATCCCTTAATGTCCAATTTCCCTTTATGGTATTGAATTTCCAGGTAAAGGGGGAGTCGTGCGAGTGCCATACCAGATTATTTTCAAATAAAAAATGATATATATATTTTTTTTTTTTTTCACATTTGAAAATAAGTTCTTAAAAGCTAACTAAAATTGTAAATTTACTTGCAAATACATGCGAAAGTTTCACATTTTATTTCTTTTCTTATTTACCTTTAAAATTTGATACTCATAAATATTATAACGATTTCAACACCTCATCTAAATTTTAATTTACTAAAATCCAAATAATTATTAGAATTAAATTAATATTTTGCAATAGTGAAACCAAAATCAACCAAAGATTGATTGATTGATTGATTGCACCCACTGGCCACTGCCAAACAGCGTGGTTTATGGCAATAATGTGGCCATGGGGGAAACATCTAATGATCCCGAGAGATCTCCTAACCAGCTACTTTAGTCCAGTCAAAATAGGAAAAATAGAAGAAAAAAATCGTGTAGTTTAGAAATTTTGCATACTCATAGCCGAGGGGGTCCTGAACATCATACTAAAAGTCCCCGCCCGTGGTGGGTGAGCGGGGGGCAGGGGGGGCATTTAAGCGGGGCAATTTTCAGTTTTTATTAAATATCTTGAAAACTATCGCATTTAGAGAAAAAACATCACTTACAAAATTAATCTACGTAAAATTTCCTACAAAAATGTATAGTACATTTTGTTTGTACGATCATTAGTTTAGAAGATGTAGGGAGATGAAATAACACATTTTCTTGAAAAATTCTTTTTTGCAATAGTAAAATCAACTAAAGTGTGCAATTAAAAGGGTTCTTGTCAAATATTTTCTAATGTAAAAAACAAATATATACATAGGGAATATGCAAGGATAATACAGCATGTTTTGTAAGTTTTAAATAATTTTAAGGCTAGTAGGCGCAAGTGGCGGTTTGAGAAAAATCTAGATAAATCCAGTCAAAATAGGAAAAAAAAAAAAAAAAAAAATCGTGTAGTTTTGAAGTTTTGCACACTCATAGCCGAGGGGGTCCTGAACAACATACAAAAGTCCCCGCCCGTGGGGGGTGAGCGGGGGGCAGGGGGTTCATTTAAGGGGGGCAATTTTCAGTTTTTATTAAATATCTTGAAAACTATCGCATTTAGAGAAGTAATGTCAATTACAAAATTAATCTACGTGAAATTTCCTACAAAAATGTATTTACGTTTTGTATGTACGATAATTAGTTTAGAAGATATAGGGAGATGAAATAACACATTTTCTTGAAAAATTCTTTTTTGCAATAGTAAAATCAACTAAAGTTTGCAATTAAAAGGGTTCTTGTCAAATATTTTCTAATGTAAAAAACAAATATATACATAGGGAATATGCAAGGATAATACAGCATGTTTTGTAAGTTTTAAATAATTTTAAGGCTAGCAGGCGCAAGTGGCGGTTTGAGTAAAAATCTAGATAGCGAAGACCCAAAACCGATCAACATAAAAAAAAAAAAAAAAAAAAATCGTGCAGCTTAGAAATTGAGCACAGTTCTAAAGTTAAGTGCCCTGAATAACATACTAAAAGTCCCTAACCATGGGGGGGGGCATTTAAAGGGGGCACATTTCAGTTTTTAATAAGTATCTTGAAAACTATCGCATTTAGAGAAAAAAAAATCTCAATTGCAGAATTAATCTACGTGAAATTTTCTAAAAAAATTGTATATTCTATTTTGTTTGTATGATCAATAGTTTAGAAGATATAGGGGAACGAAATAACACATTTTCTTGAAAAATTCTTTTTTTTTTTTTTTTTTTTTTTGCAATGGTAAAATCAACTAAATTGTGAACATTTTTCTGCCATATCGATACACTAAGTAATTGCAAAAAATTCAGAAGAAACATTAAATACACACTAAACGTAAGAGAAATGAAGAATATGTAACAAACGTTCTCACAATTCATAGAGCACACTCATTACAAAGCGAAGGGGTATCCTTATCGAAACCTGTTCATTACCCTTCGTTTAACCTTTACATTTGAAATATAAGTATTGAGTTTTACACATTAATTACATCTTCCACATGTTTTTTCAGTCTTTAACGATAAAAATCGGAGAATTTGCTCCGTTCTATTGCAGTACTAGCGAAAACCCTTTGTTTCGCTTCCCCATGCAATCCTTTGTGATAGCCGTTGCTTTGTATTTTACGGATATCTTACAGAAAAGTGGAATTTTTCGATTTGTATATTTTGACTTCCACTTTTTAAACTTGGAACATTGCGCACACACACACATACAAATATTTATATACAAATATTTATTTGTATGAGTAAAAAATATTTAACCTGAAACTTTTTAATTACGAAATATAGTTTTTATTACTATTGCAAATAACATAAAAAATTAAATAAAAAACACAGAATAGGGTTGGTGACTTTTAGTATGTTGTTCAGGAAACTTAACCTTATAACTGTGCTCAATTTCAAAGCTACACGATATTTTTTAATGTTGATCGATTTTGGGTCTTCGTTATCTGGATTTTTACTCAAACCACCACTTACGTCTACTAGCCTTAAAATTATTTAAAACTTACAAAACATGCTGTATTATCCTTTCATATTCCCTATGTATTTATTTGTTTTGTATATTAGAAAATATTTGAGCAGAACCCTTTTAATTACACACTTTAGTTAATTTTACTATTGCAAAAAAGTATTTTTCAAGAAAATGTGTTATATCATCCCCCTATATCTTCTAAACTTGTGATCATACAAACAAAATGTAATATACATTTTTGTAGGAAAGTTTACGTAGATTAATTTTGTAATTGACATTTTTTCTCTAAATGCGATAGTTTTAGGGATATTTAATAAAAACTGAAAATTGCCCCCTTTAAATGCCCCCTGCCCCCCGCTCACCCACAACGGTCGGGGACTTTTAGTTTGTTGTTCAGGAAACTTAACCTTATAACTGTGCTCAATTTCAAAGCTACACTATATTTTTTAATGTTGATCGATTTTGGGTCTTCGTTATCTGGATTTTTACTCAAACCACCACTTACGCCTACTAGCCTTAAAATTATTTAAAACTTACAAAACATGCTGTATTATCCTTGCATATTCCCTATGTATATATTTGTTTTTTACATTAGAAAATATTTGACAAGAACCCTTTTAATTGCACACTTTAGTTGATTTTACTATTGCAAAAAAGAATTTTTCAAGAAAATGTGTTATTTCATCTCCCTATATCTTCTAAACTAATGATCGTACAAACAAAATGTAGTATACATTTTTGTAGGAAATTTTACGTAGATTAATTTTGTATTTGACATTTTTTCTCTAAATGCGATAGTTTTCAAGATATTTAATAAAAACTGAAAATTGCCCCCTTTAAATGCCCCCTGCCCCCCGCTCACCCACAACGGTCGGGGACTTTTAGTTTGTTGTTCAGGAAACTTAACCTTATAACTGTGCTCAATTTCAAAGCTACACTATATTTTTTAATATTGATCGATTTTGGGTCTTCGTTATCTGGATTTTTACTCAAACCACCACTTACGCCTACTAGCCTTAAAATTATTTAAAACTTACAAAACATGCTGTATTATCCTTGCATATTCCCTATGTATATATTTGTTTTTTACATTAGAAAATATTTGACAAGAACCCTTTTAATTGCACACTTTAGTTGATTTTACTATTGCAAAAAAGAATTTTTCAAGAAAATGTGTTATTTCATCTCCCTATATCTTCTAAACTAATGATCGTACAAACAAAATGTAGCATACATTTTTGTAGGAAATTTTACGTAGATTAATTTTGTAATTGACATTTTTTCTCTAAATGCGATAGCTTTCAAGATATTTAATAAAAACTGAAAAGTGCCCCCCTTAAAGGCCCCCCCTGCCCCCCGCTCACCCCCCACGGGCGGGGACTTTTAGTATGTTGTTCAGGACCCCCTCGGCTATGAGTATGTAAAATTTCAAAACTACACGATTTTTTTCCTCTATTCGTCAAATTTTGGCCTTCGTTGCCTGGACTACTTCTTCGTGCGGACAGGCTGAGGGCTTAGGGAAGATAAAAAAAAAAAAAAAAAAAAAAATCATGGTTGACGGCCCAGTTTTCATACTTCCGCAGGAAGTACAATTTTAGTATAGTTACCGCATGACGCCGTTTAAAATTTTGTCGCCAAGTTGACGATGATTTTTGATTTATTTATTGTGGTGCATTATATATATATATTAAAAAAAAAAAAAACTAATCCCTGTTTTGATTATACTTTTTATGATTGCGTTATTTGTGATAATAATTCCTATTCTGTATATATCTTTAAAGTATTGCTTGGTTGGTTTAAAATGACGCTTGAAAGGATTCCGAAGAAGTAACTTTTAAAAATGTATTTTCCCATAAAATAATGTCAACAGACAAATGTCGTTATATTTCTTTTCTTTCTTTTTTTTTTTTTTTTTTTTTTTTAATTCGTTCATGAAGCTGAATGGCGTACTTAAATATTGTCCAATTATAAAGGTTACTTTTTATTGTCGCATATTTTATTAATTACATCACTATCGTATCGTTTCGACAAAATTTAATCGTAACTGGCCCACGTTAGAGAAGTATTATATTAATAACTACAATTTGCAAACTGCAAAAGATTTTCAAAGAAAATAAAGTGCTAAATATACACATAAAATTGGCTTAAACATATCTGCATATAAGTATATCTGACATAAACATTACTTATTTATACGATAAAAAAAAACATTTTTATGCAGTAGAATTAAATGCTTTAAACCACAAGTCATTTCGGTATATAATAGAAGCTTATATAAAAAGTAGTGAAATACTTAATCTTATAATTTTAAAGTTATTCAATATTACGCTATTCGGCAAACATTTGTTTAGCAAGCAGTTTTCAAATTTACTAAAATTACTTACATTTGGGAGGAGATATGTTGCTCGCCAAATCATATGGTATCTTTGGCTCTTTCATGCGAAATATTCGAAAGTATTTTATTTTTACTTTCTTTTATATTACTTAAAAAGAAAGTATTGGATTCATAAAAATTTTCCACTTCTGGTTTAGAATGGATTTACACGCTTTGAGAGGTCCAGAATAAGATTTGACTACTTTTGGAAAATCTCTGTCTAACTGTGTCTCTCAGTGTGTGTGACAAAATATTGGAGGCGACTGTAGTGCCTATCAACGTTCGGTGCTGATCTGCTATACAGCGATTTGCGCAATTTCAGAGAAGGGTATATCTCAGGTTCTATTACGCAAAATCAAACAAACTTTATATATGAAAGGCAATTATAAGACATCATACTGATTCAATTTGGATGTCAAACGGCCAATAAATGGCGCTGCTATACTGCAATGTTTTTTTCCGAAAGTGAGAAGACTATTCTCACTTTCTTATTTAATTGTATGAACTTTGATATGCGAGATAACCATTATGAAAACGCCCTTTTTAAAATTGTATTTATAGAGAATAAAACTGTTTTTATTTGGATGTTTAGTGATAGTTTTCTCTGATATGAAAATCGTCTGCATTCGTCATAGAAGATAAATTTTATAAATAATAATTTAATAAATTATTTGTATTGAGTGAATGTGTATAGGAAAACATAGAATAAAAATCTTGTGGTGGCTCCAACATGCTAATTTTACAGATTATCCACTAGGATTCCTCCGATAAAATTGACTGATCTTATATTACGAAAGTAAATAGTACCAGTGATTTTTTTTTCAGAATATTCTGAGTATGCGCTTTAAGGAGACTTTCCTTGTCATATCATCATATGTTGGCACAAAATTGAATTTCATTAGACAGTTAGTGTTATACTTCTCTGAGGTGAAAATCGTCAGCTTTTATTACGAAAAGTAATTTTACTAAATACTTATTTTACTAAATATTTTGTATTACTTGAATTTATATCAGAAAATATAGAGGAAAGTCTTGTCAAAGCCACGATACTCTAGTTTTTAATTTTCCTGTAAAACAGAAGATTATTTTTGACTTCAAAAAAGAAAAGGAAAAAACAAAAAAAAAAAAAAACTTTTATTAACATTTTAAAATGGTATACCTAACTGACAACATTGTATTATTTTACGTATAAGAATTTAGTTTATATATTATTATAATACGTTTCATGCATTGATAAATATAAAGTATTTCTAATAAAAATTACATTGGCGTCTTTTTTTATTTATACAGTTAATACAGGTACTACAGTTAATACAGATTTACTTACTTTAGATGAAATAACTATGTCAAATGTCAGGTAATAAATATAAGAACGGACACAATAAATCCTTTATCTACAATATTTACTTACAAATAAATACGTATAGAAGAAGCCGATCGGTGTTTTATTTTCCGTTTTCTCTGTAAGAATTGAAATAGAAAGCTTTTTTTCTTAAAATACATTATACAAGAGAAAAAGGTATTACTATATGTATAATCACATTGTTATTTTTATGACATTACATTAGCGATAGTGATAATTATTAACTAACATGAAACTTTTACTGTGCTAGCGTATTTTATATTATTATGATTTTTCAATATTTTTGTTAGGAAAAAATATTTTTTAAAAGAGTTATAAAACTTTTTACTTTGTCATTACTTTTTTACTTCCTAGGAAGTATTGTGAAACCAAATTCGAAATGGATTTTTATCTCTAATAACTCAAAAACGAATTATCGTAGTATGTTGTAAATTTATATTTATCACTTTCGCGACGTTTAATTATACATCACTAATTTTGGTCCTAACACGAGCTAACAATTTAGAGATATCAGCGATTTTACATACGATTTTTCGTGACTTCTTTGTGTACGTGAGTGTTTCTATATCTCGCATAACTGATAAAGGGTTGGACGTGTAAAGTTGTAAATTCATATGTTGGTTTTATAAAACATCAAGTTGTGCATCTCCATTTCTGGTCTTTATGTGACTGTCCGTCTCAGAGATATCTACAAAAATTTTATCCATAACGATCAAAAATACAAAATTTTTGTGCATCATGCATGACCTACCTTGAATGAAATTTCAACAGAAGTTAGTGATAGAGTTTGTAATGGTATTGTTACAAAAATTGTCTGTCTACAATCTTACAAATAGAATGTAGTTCGTAAATTCACAGACAGGCTGTAGTTAACAAATGCACTTTATTTAATAAATATTCTAGAATCAGTTGAACAAAACATTTGTTCGCACCTCAAAAGTCAATATCCAACAAATATTCTCGAACCAGTACAATAAGACAGTCACTTATGCCAGAAAATTCAAGTGAATCACTTTAAATACACTACAGAGCAGGAATTTTGCTAATTCAGGGATAATGATTAGCTAGTTAAATCACAGTTTATTAGAGACGACTGCTTAACCGGAAGTCTGAATTGAAGCTTAAATCGTCGAGAATCCTGTTGGTGATTTATATAATTTTCGAGGCAGTTCTGCTGCTGAAACCAATGGATCTTACCAGACAATTTCAGAACTCGACTCCTATTGAAGTTACTGCTTCCAAAATTTGCCAACTCTGCACTACCATTTTCCTCTAAATTTGGGTGCCAAATTATCTAATTTGATGCCAAGTTGCAATTTTTTTTTAAAAATTTAAAAGTCTTTTTTTTTTTTTGTAGACGTTGTTTAAACAGGAGTATGAAAGGGACAATAGCCCCATTATTACAGAAATAGCCGCATAAAATTATGTCTGTAATAATTAGAGTAATAAAAAGGAATGCGAGTGTCACACTAGATATTTTATACAGTTTTAATGAATATTTGCTCAAATAGTTCGTTTTTTATTAAATTTTATATATTATTCCCACTTTTTTTTTTTTTTTTTTTTTTTTTTTCTTTTTTAAGTAATATTTTCATTATTATTTTGATAAATAAAAAAGTTTACCAATAACAATACAAAAAAAAAAAAAAAAACACTTCAGGATATTTTTTTATTTCCTTTAAAGCAGAAAATAGCAAATACATTTTAAACATTTATGTTAAATAATGCTATAATATAATATTTTTAAAAATTATATTTAATCATGCCATGGGAAAAAAAATATATTATTTTGAGTCTGACAAATAAAACAATGTAGATTTTATTTTCTCTTTAAAATAGAAAATAAAAAATAATTTTTAAACTTTCTTGTATATATATCATTGTAACATAACACTTTAAAAATAATGTTTTTTGATTTATTAGGAAAGTTAAAATTAACATTTTTAACTTAAATTTAATAATTAACACGTTGTTTGTCAGCTACGAGATAACTCTTTTGTTTGCTTGCCCAGAACGCCACCGAAGATTTAAAAAAAAATTTAAATCTTCCAGGAATACAAATCATTTTGCAAAAAACTGCGCGTAAATAATTCCGGAATTTCACTTTGTGTCTATAAATAATACGCATACTAACATTTCATTTTATATATAGATGAAGGATTAGGTGAAATAACGTTTTGCTCCGATTCCCATTTGGGCGATAAATTCCTACAGTTCCTGAAAATGGTTCTTAGTATTTGTAATTGTTATATTTTAAAAATAAAATATTACGGATGCAATTTATTTATTTATTTATTTGGATATAAGGAATTTTGTAAAATCGCAACTTAGTAGGTGTATCCACCACGAAAGAAATATTTTTACCTAATTTCATGCTGCTAGATGCAAAGGATTATATTTTGAAGGAAAAATTTACGGATATCTTTTTTCCCCCCTTGAGATATGACGGGTTATTTGAATTCATAATACGTGATTTCATGTAATTCATCATGTGAAATCACATATTACCCCCCCCCCCACACACACACACACCTTTCTCCTAGGGCCCAAATTTTTAAAATTTTTGAAATTTGTTTTTAAGTATTTGTGTTTGCTATATTTTATACCAAAAATATTAAAATACCCTTTTTTTCCCCTATAAGATATAAAGAATTTTATGAAATCGAATCATAGTAGGTGTCTACATCACGGAAGAAATGTTTTCACCAAATCACATGCTGCTGAGTGCAAAGTATTATATTTTAAAGGACAAATTATAACTTTTTTTTTTCCTTAAAGATATGACAGATTATATTAGTTCACGTTTTTCCCATGTTCAATCAAATTTTCTCCCTTCCATCCTCCAAGGGGCTGAATTTTGAAAATTCCTGAAGTTTGTTCTTAAGAATTTGTATTTGTTATACTTTAATGCAAAAATATTAAGAATACCTGTTTTTTTTTTTTTCTTCCGCCTATAAGATATAAAGAATTTCCTAAAATCGCATCATAGTAGGTGTTTACTTCAAAGAAGGAATGTTTTCACGAAATCTCATGGTGCTAGATTCAAGGGATTATATTTTAAAGACAAAGTTTCGGATATCTGTTTTTTTTTTTAGATATGACGGATTATATGAATTCGCGTTTTTTCCATGTTAAAGCACACTTTTCCCCCTCCCTTCCCGTTGAATTTTCAAAATTGCTCAAATTAATATTTTTAAGTATTTGCGTTTGTTATACTTTAAAGCAAAAATATTACAAATACCTGTTTTTTTTTCTTTAAAATTTCGTAAAATCGCATCTTAGAAGACGTCTACCATCACAAAAAAATGTTTTCACCAAATCTCATGCTACTAGATGCAAGGGATTATATTTTAAAAGAAAATTTTACAGATTACCTTTTTTTTTCTTCCTGTGACACAACAGAAGTTTGTTTTTAAGTATTTGTGTTTGCTATACTTTTAAGAAAAAATATTACAAATAATTGTTTTTTTCCTCCTATAAGATATAAAGAATTTCATAAAATCGCATCATAGTAGGTGCCTACTTCACGGAAAAAAATGATTTCACGAAATCTCATGCTGCTAGATTCAAGGGATTATATTTTAAAAGTAAAAGTTTCGGATATCTGTTATAATTATTTTTGTTTTAGATATGACGGATTATATGAATTCAAATTTTCCTCATGTTAAATCACACTCCCCCCCCCCCCCCCCCCTCTTCTCTGTACTTGTGTTTGTTATATTTTAAAGCAAAAATATTGCAAACAGCTTTTTTTTTTTTCTTTAATATACAAAGAATTTCGTAAAATATCATCTTAGTGGTTAATTACATCAAGGAAGAAAGGTTTTTACGAAATCTCCTGGTTTCAAATTCAGTGGGGGCTTGGACTGAGGAATGGTGAATCACTCAGTCAGTCATTTACTCACTCAATACAGACGCATTTATGTATATTAATATCAAAGTTTTTAATAAGATAATATGGCAAATTAGATTCTTTAATTTCACTTCATGTAGTTCGTTTGTTCTTGAGGAAAACATTTAAGCTTTTTGAGTTACTTAAAAAAGTAATTTAATTATGAGAAAAACTTAAATTTCTTAATCTAAGATTTTATTTTATTTTATTTTTTCTTCTTGCTTTTATAAGTATTATCGGTTTTCACATAATATTTTCCCCATGGTATTTTACAAGTAATGTTCCTTAAATTGTTTAACAAATACTTTTACAAGTCTAATTTCACGAGCATGTCGACATCATAGGAATTTTCGAATGCATGCATTCAAATACCCTTTCATTCCTTAACACAATTGAATATAAGCAATTCTCATTTACATATATTTACTTAGAATTTAATATTGAGTAATGAATGTTTTCTCCGCTGAACTAAAAGTCTTACAATTGAATTCCTTATTTATGTAATTTACTAAAATAATTTTCTCTCGAGGAGCATTTATATCTTTCTGTAGTTAAACATCAGAAATCTGGATGAAATTAAGAATTACTGCATACTAATTGGTTTTGTAAGTTTTTTAAAGTTTTCTTTGTAATTACAATTTGCTACTTTTCTAATGTTTGCAACAATATAATACTGTAAAATCATTCGAAGAAAAATATTTTAAATGCATAAATTCCACATTATATTTCACAGGATTCTTTGAAAAAAAAAAAAATATTTTTTAAGCGTTATATTATTTACTATGATTTGTAAAAACAATTATAGGTTATATGTTGTCTTATTATTATTTTTTATTATAATTTAGATATATATTCATTTCTAGTTCTGTGGGTTTCTGTAAACATATAATTTTTACTTTCATCAATAATCTATAATAATAAAAGGAAAGGTTTGTCTGTCTGTCTGTCTGTCCGTCTGTTCTTTTATACGTTCAGCCCCTACTGAATGCAGAAGTACTGACATACTGAGCTTTGTTGATTTGCAATTGAACAGTAGATTACAGAAATTTCTACCGCCAGATGGCGCGGTAATATTTTAAAATTTCAATATTTGGAATTCTGAATATGATTTAAGATGTCCTTTTAATACATCATTCGAAAGATATTTTAAAGAGCTTTTATATTATCGAAAGTGGAATTCGAGATTTCACCAGATTTACACGTTTTAAGGTCTCCTGATTAGGTTTTCTTTTGTATCTCAGCTACTAATTAAAATAATTTCATAAGTAATGCATCATTTTAAAGCTTTGTTGATTTGGAATTGAACAGTAGATTACAGAAATTTCTACAGCCAGATGGCGCTACAATATTTTAAAATTTCAATATTTTGAATTCTAAATATGATTAAATTGTTTTTAATACATCATTCGAAAGTTATTTTAAAGTACTTTTATATTATCAAATAACCTACATTAAATTAATCCAATAGAGGGCGCTAATGGCAATTATTCGAGATTTCACCTGATTTATATGTTTTAAGATGTCCTCAAGGAGGCCAAAAAATTAGAAATTGAGTTAGACCGTTCAAAATTGGTATATATAGGTTTTGGGTGCCTACGAGTCGAATGAGGATATTTTCGAAAGTGTAAAATTAAGGAGGGACAGGAAAGGTGGTGAAGGAATACGCGCGCGCAGCGAGCGTATATATGAATTCGTGAGCACTGCGCGCACACGGGTCTACGCTGACGAAGGCAGAGGGGACCCGGTGTGAGTTTTTATCCGATCAGGAAGGATTTTTTTTTGTAATTCCTTTTCTTAAGAATAGAAGTTTATGAGTAATAACATGGAATTTTGAGAATTCATAAGGGTGATGAAGGTATACGCGCGCGCAGCGCTCATATATATGCATTCGTGCGTGTGCATCGCGCACAGGGAGACGCTGCCGAAGTTAGTGGGGACCCGGTGCGACATTTTTCCCGATCAGAGTTTTTTTTTTTTCACATGATAAAAATTAATGCAATTTTGAGAATTCATTAATTATAATGATTCATTTAAAAATAGTGACCAGCGAAGCGGGCGTAGCCTGCTAGTATTGAATAAAAGTAAGTACTGGTTTCATAAAATATTTTACTCCGGGTTTTCGATTGATTTATACTTTATGAAAGGTCTAGAACACGATTTGACCATTTTTAGAAAGCGTCTATCTGTCTGTGTTTGACAAAATTTTGAGGCAACTGCATCTGAGAAGTACTGCACAGAATTTCATACAAATTGATATGCAGTTGCATTTTGACATAGATTAGCGCTTATCAACTTTTGGTGAAAATAGCTCAATAGTTAGCTTTGTAAACTTGCTTTTCTAAATTTTTAACATGGCTATATAGAGCACAATGTTGTATAAATGTGCAAAATGAAAATTATTTTTAACGAAACAGAATGTAATTAGAAAGTGTTATTTAAAATAATAATAGTCAACTAGAAAAAAGTTTTGTATATGTAAAAGCACTGCTTCCCTCTTTGAGGGGAGAAGTCCTCACTCGAGGAGGGAAGCAAATTTTCAATATGGATATCTTTTAAAGAAACTGGTCAATACTTTTAAAACGAATGTTTGAATGATCGATCTGTGATGATTTAAAATGAAATTTTCAATTAGAAAAAAAAAAAAAAAAAAAAAAAAAAACCGCAATTTTGAAGATGATATTTGTATTTTGTCATAAAATTGACTTTATTCGGATAGTTACTGTTATACTTCATAGGAATCAAAATCGCGTGCACTCATCATGGATGGTAATTTATATAAATTATTTGAACCGAGTGAATTTGTATGAAAAAATATTGAAGTAAAATTTTATAAAGGCTGCAACATGCTAATTTTTGTGTGAGAGATCGTAAGACCAAGCTGAATATTAAAATTAAACTAGTAAAAATTTCTTATAAGTTAAATTTTAAATGGTACGTTATTTTTCTTTTAATTATAAACCTTAAACTCTTTTAATATGTCTATAATAATATTTGCTAAGAGAGAATACTGTTAACGTCATATGATATTTATTTTGTTATACAATATTCAACTTCAGCAGCTTCAAAATTTTCTTTTTGAAAGTCTTTTAAAAAATTAAAGTTTGCTCATTTAAGGGAGCTTGGCATCTTTGACTTGACACCGCTGATTGTTTCATATAAAAGTTTATATTTCCATTTGGTATTTATAAATTGAACTAGATTAGGTTAGCTCAGTAAATTACATATTAAGGCAACAATTTTTAAGGTTTCTGATTTATTTTTTACAGATTTGAAATTTTTAAATTGCATTTTCTGAGTTTGAAATTTTTTCATGAATTCATGATCTTCAAATTGCTTAAACTTCCACAGATATTTTAGAAAAGACTTAATATATTTTTTGAATGTTTAATAGGATCTAATTAAAAGAATTAGGGATTAATTTTGAAATTTATTAAATAGTTTTTAAGAAAAATAAATAAAAAGTACATGTCTATTCATAACTTTGCAACAAAATTATGATTTTTGACAATTTTATTTTTAATAGTTTTTTTTTTTTTTAACCCATTTTATCCCATTGTCCTATTTAAAGGACAGCTGAAAAATAGCATATAGAAATCAGAATTTGCTTGGGGCGAATATTTTGTCAGCTGGAATATATAACGGTATATATAAGCTTCTGCTAGCGTGTTATGTGTCTCACCTCCTCCCCCTCCTCCATCTGGAATCTTTGTTTAATCATTACATTAGGGGGCGTGGTTTATCTTCTATCATGTAAGTAAGAAAGTATTATACAGATAAAGCAAAACTTTATACTCGGAAAGCACTTTTCACTGTTGAAGAGAACACTAAAACATATAAGTGCAAATGTCATCCTCTTTATTTCAATGTCCTGCGTACAAGGTGGATAAGATTTCTTATACAGAATACATTTTTTTTTTTTTTTTTTTTTCAAATTTTGTTGTATTTAGTTTATTTAGGTTTAATTAACCTTAAAAATTATAATTTTTCTCAAATTTGAGCAAAATAAATAAATTAGGATAAAATGGGTTAATATTGTTTCATTTAAACATATTGCAAAATCCATCCTTAATTCTTTTAAGTAGGTTCTATTACCCCCCCCCCCCCCCGAAAAAAAAAAAAAAAAAAAAAAAGGTCTTTTATTAAATATATGTAGAAGTTTAAGTATATTGAAGGTCATGAATTCATGAAAAAATTTCAAACTCAGAAAACTCAATTTAAAGATTTCGTATTTGCAAAAAATAAATCAAAAACCCTAAGAATTGTTGTTGTTGAACAATCCTAATCTAGTTCAATTTATAAATATTAAATGGAAATATAAGCATTTATAAGAAATCCATTTCAGTGTTGGCGTCAAAAGTGCCAAGTCTTCTTAAAGTATTAAAAATTTAAATATTAATATAATTAATACATTTTATTAAATTGAAATTAATTAATATTTTACCCATAAAAAATGATAAATGTAAATAATATAATCGTTTCATCAGTAACTGTTAAAATGAAAATATAAAAAATAATTAATTTTTTAACTACAACTGTAAACAAATACTTAAACCTTTTTATTATTAAAAAATGTCTTTTGATTAGTAAAACACTAAACGTAATACTTTTCATGATAATTGAAAAAAAAAAAAAAAAAAAAAGCTGCATACTACTTAAAAAAACATATGGGCACTGAAAAAGACTTTGTAAGTTTAGTTCAAATAGAAAGGTATAATTGAATGGTAAGTATTAAAAAGCTATGTAATAATTAGTGATTGCAAAAAAGTAATGTGAAATTCAGACGCCAAGCTTTAATTTTTTTTTTAAGAAATTTATTTGAATAAACTATTTTATCTTGAAATATTAAAAAGGTTCTTAAACTATGTATGTAAAATGTATTATTTTAATTAATTATGACTCTTTAATTTCAAATTTCCGATTTATTAACAAGACTGCTGATCTCTGAATTGTGAGCATGCAATATCTGCACTGCAGACAGTATTTTCTGGAATGTTTCAGTAAATGGTGCGTGAAAAATTTTAAATCTTTCATATGTTAAAAATAATATTTAACAAGTTTGTCTTTTAGCACTTTCGCGACCGCATGTTTTTGTCTTTTTGACAGTAAGCTCCACCTGCGAACGTTATTCTTTTATATTGCATTATTTTGAATCAATGTCTTCTGTATTCATATTGAAAATATAAATTAATATACATTACGATTACACTCTTTCTAATCAAAATATTTGTATTCATAATTCATTGATCGCACAAATGTGAATATTGGGTATAATGTTAAGAAATAATGCAACCTATGTAACATAAAGAAACGCCCATTGGCGGAGTTACAGATTTTTTAATGACGTGAAATCCCGTCAGCGGTCGCGAAAGTGTTAATGATCCTTTTTAATAATACGTTTCTAATCATGTTTGCTCCAGCACAATATTAACGTTTCTGTAAAATAATAATAATAAAAAAATATACAGACACGACATTATTTCATTATTTAAAACATGAAAATCTGACATTGACAGATTTTAATTTAGTGCCAGAGGCCTACTGCTAAACTTGTTAATATCGTCAAATTCTTCTTTAGTTAATTCGTGACGATCTAAATTCCATGATAAAGTTTTCATTAAATCAAACCAATGTGTTTCAGCTGCAGATATTGTAACAAATAACGTTGGAAGTCCAAACTGTCTTATAGCCGCAAAATAACGTTTTTTCTCATTTTCCCAATGAGGGGGAGGTGTGCCTTGGGGGGGGGACTCATGTCAAAAGTGTGCCTTGGGGGGGGACTCATGTCAAAGGTGTGCCTTGGGGGAGACTCATGTCAAAGTTGTACCTTGGGGGGGACTCATGTCAAAGTTGGGCCTTGGGGGACTCATGTCAAAGTTGGGCCTGGGGGGGGGGGCTCATGTCAAAGTTGGGCCTTGGGGGGACTCATGTCAAAGTTGTGCCTGGGGGGGACTCATGTCAAAGTTGTGCCTTGGAGGGACTTCATTCAATAAATCCCCATTCAATAAACTGACTGAAATAGGCCCTTAGCACTATTAAGAGTGACGTATAAAAATTCGACAACGCTGTACCGACTGAAATAGGGGTACCTTGGGGGGGGGGGACTCATGTCAAAGTTGTGTCTTGGGGGGACTTCATTCAATAAATCCCCATTCAATAAACCGACTGAAATAGGCCCTTAGCACTAATTAAGAGTGTATTATAAAAATTCGACAACGCTGTACCGACTGAAATAGGGGTACCTTGGGGGGGACTCATGTCAAAGTTGTGCCTTGGGGGGACTTGATTCAATAAATCCCCATTCAATAAACCGACTGAAATAGGCCCTTAGCACTAATTAAGAGTGTATTATAAAAATTCGACAACTGTACCGACTGAAAGAGGCCTCTAGCACTAATAAATAAATAAAAATTAAATTTAGGTTTACTAAAGATTTAATATAGAATAATTTTTTCAAATATTTGTAAAATTAATAATAATAATAATAATAATAATAATCAGAAATAGGATAGGAGATTGAGTTTTATGTACAAATTGTCCAAAAAATTAATGAAATAAAATAACGTATAGAACTTAATTAGTAAAATCAATGCAGTTAATGTTCTCGTTTCGGGTACGTTTTCGGGTACGTACGTCGGGGTTTTCGTTTACAAAAAGAAAAAAAAAATCATTGTTTTAATTCAGATATTTTCTTAACTCTAAAGAATGATTAATTAGATAACCTATTAAAATGCAATAAATGATAATGAAGATTTACTTAATTTTGAATAAAAATAATTTCGACAAAAATGTATTTGCGTAAAAAACAAAATTTCAACGACATTTATTTATTTATTTATTTATTTATTTTGCAAGAATTTGTTAAACCGTTTAGTAAAGAAACAACAGTTTCAAGAAAAAAGTTTTAAAATGACCATAAATCTCAAGGAAGTTTATACCCTTGAACTATTCGTTAGAAGAATTCTGCGTATTTAGTTTTTCATCTTTGTTTTTCTCTCGCATCCAACATTCTTTTGCCCTTATTTTTTTAAAGCTAAAAAAGTGGTAATTTGCGGTGATTTTTTTTTTTCTAATTTAGGTCTTCGAATGTTTTCTGAGCTTTAGCTGTTTTGAAGTTCTATTTTTACTAAAAGTTCAAAGTTCAAACTGAATCGAAAATTTGAGGATTCGAAGTAAGAGAAGTTCCATGTATTCCCACAGAAGTAAAAGGTTATTGCTTTAAAAGCATTTGAAATGACTGTTCAATTTACAAAAGTTTTATTTCTTAATTACAAATATATATATATATATATATATATATATATATATAAAATATATATATATATATATATATAATATTTTTCCATGTATTTTATAAAATACGAGAAAAAAAAATAAAGTTTTAGAAACGCAATAATATTAAGAATTCTGGAAGGTAGTAAATAACAAAACATACTGATTTCTATTTTTATTTACTCTTCATTTGTACACATTTCTTTATCCACTTTAAAACATGTTTAGGCTTTTATTTACTTTACTGCTATAGAAATAACAGGAATTTTACCTCATCGTACATAAATATTAGCTCACCTGTTTAGATACAACCTGTTATTGTTCTTTATTTATATCATTGCTTCAAAAATATATTTGAAAATACAGCAAAAAGAGAATAAACCCTTTATTACATAGATTGTGTAGGAATATTTCTTACAAGAGAAATATTGAATAAATTTATACACAGTAAGTTAAAAAAATAAATAAATAAATAAAATAAAAAACTTGATCTGGATATCTATTCTTTAAAATTTACCTTTAGACATATATAAGAAATCAGAAAAGTGCATAAAAGATCTAGCGTATAAAAACCACACGACTTGTATTACTCAATACTAAAAATATTACGAACTCTTTTAGGAGAAAGTGAAGTTAGAAGACACAAAATTGACCTAATTAGACTCCGATCAATTTTCCTATAGTAACCAGTAAATACAAGCTGTTTTTGAGACACACATTTCCGGCATCTAAAACTGACTTACCTAATCAAAACGATTATCAATTTTCCCTCATTAGCTAACTAATGAATACTAAAAAACACTTTAAAGGAGGATGTACCAAATTTCAAGGAAATCGTCAGAGTTTTTTTGGACGCCGACTTTCGGTTTCACTTCCGATTTTTATCAAAATTCACAAATTCATCAACTCACTGGTAACCAAGAATTATATATGAAATGACATCTAATAATCCGGTGTGTCACTCACATGACTTTCTCTTACCCTGAAATTTAATACTATACATACAGGTTGGATATTAAGAGGTAACATAACGAGTACTGTTATGTAAACCTATGTTAAACAATTCAAATTAGACTTCGGAAAAGTTTTATATGATAATTAGTTTTGTGTGAGGGGGGCCATCGAACCCCTCAACCCCCGTTTCATTAATGCACCTACATTTATATAAAATTTAATTCGGTTATTAAAAAATAATTCTGTTTTTAAAAAATAAATTATTAAAATTATTATTTAAACAAATTATCTTTTACGATAATGCAGACGATTTCCATATTAGAGAAGTAGTATAATACTAAATATTAAAAAAAAAAAAAAAAAAAAAAAGTTGAATTTATTCTCAATATTACATTATTATTTATTTATTTTATTTTATTTTATTTTTTTATTTTTTGGTTAAAAATGAAAAAAAAAAAATTGATAACTTTATTTTATATTATCCCAGATCAATGGTTCAACCATTCGTTTTAAAGGTATTGGCGAGCTCCTTTGAAAGATACCCATCATGAAAATTTACTCCCCTCGAGGGGGGACTTTCCCCCCAGGGGGGAAGCGAGTCTCCTACATACACAAAAAAAATTTCCCAGTTGACTATCTCTATTACAAAAAATATATATTCGTTTCATTTGGGTTAGTGCAGTCTATAGATGTTAAACTCTACTTACCTGCAATTTCCCCCATAGACGTAATGTATTTGAATAGTTTTGAGTGTCCCTGTGCACGAACCGTTTGCTTCATCTCAACGAAAAGCTTACTGTAGCATCCCTATATGATACACAGTTAGAATACCAAGTTTGGAATTTCTGCTACTATTTGTTCTTGAGATATGCTTATAACAGACACACAGACAGACAGACATACAGACCATTCGCTAAAAACATGATTTTCATATTCACAGGACCTCAGAACATGTAAATATAACAAAAACTCACGTTCGAAAATTTAACCCTAAAACAATACTTACACGACCCTATGGGTAAGAAAAAGTAAAAAGAGTTAATAAGTCGAAACTAAGGAAAACCCTTCAAGCGGAATTTAAGGATACCACATGCTAAACTGGAAATTAATCTATTTATTCTAGACGCGTATCCGTTTTGCTGAAGTATTCAATTGTCACGTACGAAATGATAACCTATAGAAGTTTATCCAGAAAATATGAAGACTATTGTTCGAGTCGTTTTTAAGATACTTAATTTTGATCTCGCTTCCATCTTATAACATAGCTCCCTGCGTTTCAATAACGGCTGTCCAGACAAGGCGAAAAGACCGTACAGCCAGAACTTACATACTTTACCGCTACCCAGCAATTGGCGCTGTATACAAGTATCGATTTCGCCTGATTTAAAGGTCTAGCCATAGGAATAACATTATAGAGAAGCATTTGTAATTAACGCTGTAAACTCATTAAAATGCCGAAAATTTTTTTTGAATATGCATAATAATTAATATCAGGGCATGTAGAATTCTATGTTTGTTTGTCAGAATGTTTTCACCACAAAAAATATAATAAAAAGAATCGTTTCTTCATCGCTAATTTAAAGGTCCGGTCATAAGAATGACATTTTATACATGCATTTGCAGTTCACGCAAGAATCTCATTAAAATGTCGAAATTTTTTTTGAATGGGCATAATAATTATATCAATGCATGTAGAACTATATATGTTTGTTAAAAAGTTTTCATCATAAAAAATAGAATAAAAGGATCGTTTATTCATCGTGATATTCGCGCTCTTTAATGATGATTTGAAATACTAATGCCTAATAATAAACTTTTAGAAACCTTTCTTTATCAAAAACGAATGAAATTTGAAAGTAATATATATATAATGAAATAGAGTGCATTTTAATATTTTTCTGTGAAGACAATTTTTTTTTTTTTTTAAATTCGTATCAAAATATGAGCATCTTGAAACATATGATACCATTTTACGTTGATAGTAAATGTTTTAAATATATATATTTGTTATTTTTTGCATTAGAGTTATGAAAATTTGCATATGAAAATTTGCATAAGTATATGAAAATTTCTTGAAAACTATCTAAATAAAATACTATATATATATATATATATATATATATATATATCATATTTTTTTAATGCTCTCTGCTTATTAATTATTATTATTATTATTATTATAATTTTTACTGGATTTTGCATTATTACGGTTTTTAGCAATATATTCTAAACATACTTCGATATTACTTTGTGGATTTTTTTTTTATATAATTGAATGTTTGAATGCTGAAATTTAATTCAAATTTTTAACATTCAAACAAAAAAAAAAAAAAGCTTATTGATGAATACACCATACTTAGATTACATTATTAAACTGTGGTAGATATGATGTGCCGGTTTCGACCCCAAGTCACACTCATTGACCTAGCCGTTAGGAGTTTTCTGTGATTTTCTCCAAAAGTAACAAAATACAGGCTGGGACCCCCTCCCTCTTACAAAGAGCCCCACGGAGGGCATTACACCTATGGGCCTAGGACCCTAGTGTAATAATCACCCTTAAGCCACACAACCACATAACTTTATATTGTAATACTCTAAAATCGAGGGAAGTAAAGAAAAATTCGTTAGCAGGAAACATTTTTAAAATAATAAAAATTTTGAACTTTATTTAATTTAAATAGTCCTAGTAAAATTTTAATATATGTAATATTGTTTCCTTGAAATGCCTATGCATGCAGATTTCTTATAATTCTGAGATTAAAAAAGAAAAATAAATATCTACAATGACTCAAAATGAACTCAGGGCACCTCAAAACATATAGAAGCATTAAAATATCAAAGTCGGATTTTTGACATGATTACAATATTCTCTTTAAATATGCATGTACGGAAAGTAAAAATTATTATAATGTCCATACATTTACTTTTTCATTTGTGTACTATTTTAGAGTTGTTATTCCCAAATAAAGATTTATCTCTTTAGTATATGTTGAGAAGTTAAAAAAGTTATATAAAACTATGTTAGAAAATACTTTTAATTTTGAAGAAAATCGAACTATGAGAATTTGGTATATCTATACGTTTTAAGGTCTCCAGAATTCATTTTTAATTTTCAAACATATACTATGTAAGGTAAATATTGTACCCATGAAAAAATAATAATCCACTGTGGGTTTTTGGTATATTTATACGTTTTGTGGTCTCCTGAATTCATTTTTCTGTTTTTATGAAAGGTATGTGTATGTGTCTGAGTGAACACAATAGCATTTAAATACTTTATCTAATTACTATATTTCACTGCATATGTATAATGATTATATATATATATGTGTGTGTAAAACAATAATTAAAAAGCAAAATAATAATAATAATAATAATTAAAAAATAATAATAAAAAGGAATTTTTTGGTGTGAGTACAAGAAGTAGATATTATTAAATATCAAATGTTTTGCTACCAGGGATAATGTAAATATAATTTTTTTCTATCCCGCAATTTAAGCAAGTATTGGAAAAGATTGTGAATAAATCAGAATGGCTGGATTGACGATCGCAACATGGCTTTGAACCCGGCATCTCCCCTCTACCAGCTTGGAGAGCAGAACCTTTCGGCCACAAGTGGGGCAAAAAGATAAAGGGGGGAAGGAATTAAGAATTAATCAGCAGGGAGCATTAGAACTTCTTTTTCCAAAACTTTTTTAAATATTTATTTATTTATTTTTGGAATAATTTTCAAGAAATGTCAGTATAATAATTACTAATGACTTTCATTGCATATGTATAATAAAAATATCTAGGACAATTATTTAAAAAAAAAGAAAGAAAAAAAAATTACACACATATATATATATATATATATCTATATTAATAAAAACAGACTTTTGTCTGTAAATTTGTCAGAATCGAAAAATTTTGCGATATCTTCACGTTTTACACCCCATGAAAGCCGAAAATGACTTCAGAAACTTTTGCCTGTGTGTGTGTATGTGTGGGTGTGTGTGTCATCGTGTCCGTCGCTTTTTTTGTCCGGGCATCACTTGAGAACGGCAGGACGGAATTCAACGGCGCTTGTCAGGGATTTAGGTCTTCGCCCAACTTAAAATTATATCTATCAACTTTTCAGAAATTCCCCCCCGTTCCCCCCCCTAGGGGGTAAAAGACTAAAACACGTTTGTCCGGGCATCACTCGAGAACGGCTGGACGGAATTCAACGGCGCTTGGCAGAAACTTAGGTCTTCACCCAACTTAAAATTATATCTATAGAAATTTTTAAAATTCTGATTAGTGTTTAAATTGTTGGTAAAAAACGCCTGCGCATGCGCCATAAATATTTTTTCACGAAAACGCTTTGAATGGAAAAATAAAATGCAAAAATAAAATTTTAAGATAAAGACTTTTTTTATTCGCGTGATTCGCACTACAAATTATGAAAAGATTGAAATGTGCCATCTGAGTTTCATACTTTAGTTAATTTTAAAACATCTAATTGTCGTATCGAAAAACTGTTTACATCCCAGGATTCAGAAAAATCACCTCTTTCATTTGGTACTGAATTTGTAACGATAGGTCTGATACTTCTAATTTATTTTCCACTTTTTCCGTTTTTCCGTTGCCACTTAAATTTCATACTTTAGTTATTTTTTAAAAATCTAATTGTCGCATCGAAAAACTGTTTGCACCCCTGGATTCAGAAAAATCACCCCTTTCATTTGGTATCAAATTTATAAATATAGGTCAGATATTTCTAATTTATTTTACCCTTTTTCCGTTTTCAACGCGGATTCGTTGGTGATTTTTTAAATTTTTTTTTATGAGGAATTTGCACGTAAATAAATATTTTCATAGAGATATTTGGCATTAGTTTAATATTTTTATTTAATTAAGCAGTACTTTTCTTTCCTGCAGTAAAACAAAATATTTTGTTGTTATTATGTACCTTATGAGGGTTTTTTTTATGTTCTCCCATTAATTGTAAATGATTATAATTTGGATTTTATTAAGATTTTTTATTTTTATTTTCTAGATATCAGAAAAGATTTTTTATTTTATTTTATTTTATTTATTTATTTATTTTGTGTATGGAACAGCTTTAGAATTGGATCCCTTTGGCAAAATTTGAAATTCGGAACCGACGTAGCTCGGACGTTTCTCGCCAAGATCTTTAATTGCACAATTGAGATAGCCAATTCAGTTCATCGCAAAAATGGCTTAAAATATTTAAATTCTCCAAAGGTGTCCCATACTAAAGCTGTGCTTTTTGTATTTATTTATTTGTAATATTTTCTATTAAAGACTTGTGTGGTCACGAAATTTGGTGCGTAAATTGTTTGTTTGCATCCGGCACTTATTGTAACTGGATTTCCCGAAATTTGAAATCCCCCCCCCCTTCTCGGAGTCGGAGGGCTAAACGGTATAACTTCAGTATAACCCAACAGTTGAATTTGGCGATTTTTCTTTGGCGCCGTTTTGAAGGATAACAATGTCGTTCTGGACTGTTTGCGATATAATATGGCAGCCTAATATGTTGTTTATTTTGGATTTATGATTTTATGTTTTATGATTTAGATTATGATTTTATCATTTATCATGTATGATTTATGATTTTTAGATTTATGATTTAGCCATAATCGCCAAACAAAAAAATCGCCAAATATCGTTGTGGGGTTATACTGAAGTTGTTCCCAATAAACATGTGTAAAAACATGTTTTTCCGTTTGAATTTGCTTTGAAATATCTTAGAATGGCGAATTTTGGTGTGTGGATATTGATTAAGTGTACGCATTATGTACATTAATGTGATTTTGCAAAACTTCGAACTCACCCGCTGAGGAAGGGGAAGTAAGGAGTGGGTAAGTTGTGCCGAAGACAGTGGAGACCCAGACTGGATATTGATTAAGTGTACGCATTATGTACATTAGTGTGATTTTGCAAAACTTCGAACTCACCCGCTGAGGAAGGGGAAGTAAGGAGTGGGTAAGTTGTGCCGAAGACAGTGGAGACCCAGACTAGATCTTGATTAAGTGTACGCATTATGTACATTAGTGTGATTTTTCAAAACTTCGAACTCACCCGCTGAGGAAGGGGAAGTAAGGAGTGGGTAAGTTTTGCCGAAGACAGTGGAGACCCAGACTCCTCACTTTGCGAACGAGAATACCGCTACCAATCACAGCGAGAACTTAGGTTATTAATAAAGATATGGGATTTTGACAACTCATTTAAGTTTAATGTCCAGCGAAGCGGGCAAAGCCTGCTAGTATATATATATTTACTGTGCGTACAAAATATAGATATTATTAAAAAAATAAAATAAAATAAATAAAAAATATTTCAGATGCTAATGTAATACATACTTAAAATGATTTCAAATATGGATTTGTTTTTTCATGCACAATTATTAAATATCCCTTACATACAGTTTCCTCTTATCTTTATTGTTATTATTTGGCTTATTTCAAACAGATTTTTATGTTATTAATTAATGACTTTTTTTTAATTATATATATATATATATATATATATATGGGTGACTGCCAATCTAAGAGGTAAAAAATGAAGACTAATTTGAGAATATAAAAATTTTACCAAAAATTTTTTTAAAAATTCCTTAATTCCTTCTTGACAACTATGAATCTAATTTACTTGATGAGCTATCTCGTTAGCTATTTTTTGGTTGGTAATTAATTAATTTCTAAATTAATGTTTCAACGGAGCGGACATCACGGACCAAGGAGTGGACTCTTATAAATATCCAAACTTGAAAGATTTGTTGTAGCTGTCCCGTCAGGTTTTATAAATTTCATAAGAAAGAGGATAAAATATTTCTTACCTGACAGGTCTTGTTCTTTTTCGCCGGCTTGTTCTAAGTAATCACAAAGTAGTCGAAATAAACACAGCTCAAGTTTCACGACACAAACGTTTAATTAGACGCACTATTTACATTTATAATACATAATTGTTTCATTAATATCTGCAGCTATCACAATATTTAATATTAGCTGTCGAGCGTCAGAACGCTCTTTCATATCCTTACGGATTCACATTCCTTCTTTTTTACAACAGAAAAACAAAACTTTTTATCATCAGAAAAAACCATGTTGCCAATCAATAAAACATAAAAATAGGCAGACGATCTCCAGTGGAAGAACAGCCCGCCTCCTGACGGCAAGAATGGGTCATCCTCCCACCTTTGATTCTGGCAATCTTGTACAAAATCAAACAAAAAAAGAGAAAAAAGACATATTAATAAACATTACATCAAGCAAAAATGAAAAGGAACAGAGAGAAAAAAAAAAAAAAGGTAAATAAAAGTTCTATCAGTCAATTATAAATTCAGTCTATCTGGAGCTCTAATGGATCTACCCCTCCTGGTAAATCGTTGTTTTTCGTCAGGTATCTCAACAGATTTCTTGACATTCTTTGAAACAGTTCTAGACAGTTCAGAGGGATCAGGGCATCTTTTCGGTGTAGAACGAGTAGTTATCAAAGTTCCATTTGCAGCATACTTTGCACGAAAATCACTAGATCCATCAGACGAGATCTCTAACAGATAAAGTCTTTGAACTGGGCGTATCAAAAACCCATTTTCTGTCTTGATTTTTGCCACTCGAACTATTCCGTCTTTACCAGGATAAGTTTCCACAACTCTGGCTAATGGCCAGTTGATTCGTTTTTGATTATCATGACCGACGAGAACTATGTCTCCTACAGCAATTTTTTTGTCAGTCTTAGCGATACGCTTTGAATTTTTTAATTGTCCTAGATATTCAATTCTGAATCTTTTCCGTAAATCTTTCTTCAATTTTAGCAAATATCGAAGTCTTCTTTTTAAATTCACATTTTCGAAGTTATCTAGGTCAGGAAGACCAGTTTCTTTAATTCCTTGCAAAAACATGCTCGGAGTCAATGGAATTAAATCATCGGGATCCTCAGAAATAGTAGTTAATGGTCTGGAATTCATCAAACATTCGAAATCACATATAATTGTGTAAAGTTCTTCAAAATCTAGAGCTGCTCGTCCTAATACTCTTCTCAAAATTTGCTTTGTACAGCCTATTAAGCGTTCCCACCAGCCACCCCACCATGGTGAAGCTGGGGGGATAAACTTCCATATTATGTTCTGTACTAGGGCTTCCTTCCGTATTTTTGCAAGTATAGGATCAGTAAATAGCTTCGAAGCTCCTGAAAAATTTGTGCCTCGATCGCTGTATATTACAGAAGGTCGACCCCTTCTCGCAACAAATCTTCGCAGGGTTTGCAAAAATGCTTCAGAGGATAATGATGTTAATAATTCAAGATGTACCGCTCTGTAAACAGCGCAGGTGTACAGCACAATCCAACATTTTTTACCATTTTTCAAGTACAAAGGTCCGGCTAAATCAACCCCGGTAATTTCAAAGATAGCAGCATCTCTGATCCTGTCTTCCGGCAAGGCGGTGATTTCAGGCTGAACAGAATTTACGGTGAAGCGTTTGCATCTTATACAACGTAAAGTAACTTGCCGTATGGACTTTCTGCACCTGAGAATCCAATATTTTTCTCGGAGATGGTTCATTAATATTTGTACTCCTGCGTGGTTTAATTCGTTATGTTTCCATTCTATCAATTTCTGCACGATGTAATGATTTCCTGGTAAAATGATAGGCAAACGAAAGTCTGTATTATCTTTACTTCTAAGTATAAGAGACTTTACCCTTAGAAGGCCATCTTTGTCAACGGTGGGATGAAGTTTTCGTAAACGATCATCTATTCCTTTAGGAAAGTCTTCCCTTTGAACCATCTTTAACAGGAATAATTCAGCATGTTTAAGTTCCTTATTTGTAAGATCCCCAGAATTTCGTTTAGAACGATTTCGAAGATTCGAGATGAATCTGTATATCCATGCCGTAACTCTTAATAATTTCACGTAAGACGAGTATCTCTCATAAAACTTCTCAGTAGTTTCAGTACTTAGAGCAGAAATGATCGACCTTTTTTTTTCTGAATTGACAATCTGTATTTCGGGTGAGATTTCTTGTCTCGGCCATTGACTCGTTGGTGTCTTCAAAAATTCCGGACCCTCCCACCAAAGGGATTTGAGTAAAGCATCAGCATTGCAACCTCTTGATGGAAGGTCAGCTGGATTTAAGTTACCCGGGACGTATCTCCAGTCGTTGGGATGACTCAAAGATCTTATTTCTCTGGTACGATTCAGCACAAATACTCCCCATGGTTCTTGATTTTTTATCCAGAACAATGCGTTCATGGAGTCAGACCAATAGAAAGTTTGAACTTGGCTGTCACAGAAGTCTCCTTTTATAGAATTCATTAATCTAACACCTAAACAACATGCTAATAATTCTAGTCTCGGTATGGAGACTGATTTCAAGGGTGCTACTCGAGCACGAGCTTGAACCAATTGACATCTCACATGAAAATTATTTTCTTCTCTGATATATATACAAGTTGCATAAGCGTGGCTTGATGCATCACAAAACACATGGAATGACACATTTGTATTTAGAGCATGATTTTCTAATATCCTTCTAGGGATTCTAATGCCTTCCAAGCATTTTAATGCATTTTCCCATTTCAGATATTTTTCTCGATGTCATCTGGTAGCTTGGCATCCCAGGGCAGTTTCCTACGCCAACATTCTTGCATTATGATCTTTGCAATTAAAGTGACAGGACAGAGAAACCCAATGGGGTCAAAAATCTTACTTGCTAAGGACAGGATAAATCGCTTACTTAGATTTGCATTTTCGCACTCATCAAACTTTAAACTACAGTATAGAGTATCTTCCAAAATATTCCAATTTAAGCCCAAAACTGAGACAGTCTCTGGAAAATCTTCTTCAGGAATTCCGTACACACTTGGTGGTAGACCATTACCTATCCATCCTCTAAGATCAAAACATCCCGCTAACATGATTTCTTTAGATTGTGCCATAAAATTAACTACTTCATCTTCGGAACTGCAACTTGTAACACAGTTGTCGACATACATAGAGTTTTTAAGTTTAGAAGCAGTCTCTTGCAAATAATCTGGAACATTACTTAGGTGGAAATTTAGAGTAGCTCCTAAAAGAAATGGGCTGCAGTTTACCCCAAATACTACTCGACGATGTCTGTAAATCTTCACTTTATTAGGATCACCGCCCTCCCACCACAGAAATCTTAGAAAATCACAATCTTCTTCATTTATTCTTATTTGTAGAAATGCTTTGCGAATGTCTGATACTACCCCATACTTGTTCAAACGAAATTTATTCAAAATGTTAGGAATCAACTCCAAGTAGTTTGGACCTTTAGCTAGGCAATCGTTCAAAGAGTAACTGTTCTTTTCTTTTGCAGAAGCATCGAAAACAGGACGAATTGTTGTCGTTGAATGCTCTTTTATAACTGCTCTATGAGGCAGATGATGGCAATCTATCTTCTCGAATTCATCAGTATTTACTTCTTCAATTATTTCTTCACCAAGCCACTGACAAAAAACTTCTTCATAATCTTCAATAAGACCCTTATTCTTCAGAGTCCTCACAGTTGATTTTAGCCTTCGTTCAGCAATTGTTTTGTTATCTGGGAGTTCTTGGTGTCCTTCTATCCATGGTAATTTTACAACATAGCGTCCGTCATCATCTCTACTTAGAGTTTTCTCAAAATGATTTTTGGATGCTTCTTCAAGTTCTTCCTTTGACTGTTTCTCTGCAGGATCCTTAATTCCTAGGACATCTAGTTCCCACAGATCAGAAATTTTTACTTCTCTAGCTAACATCGAAGTGACTACAAGGTTTTCAGTATCTTCAGTAAACTTCTTAGTGCGTCCCATAACAGTCCAACCTAGCCTTGTTTCAATAGCGGTCAGGCCGGATTTCAGATTCTTCAGCTTTCCTGTCATTAATTTGCCAGCTACATCTGCACCTATAAGGAGCTCTATGGGGTTAAGGCAATCTTCTAAATCTATCCCCGTACCTGATAAATCATCTTCACACAGTTCTTGAGTGACCGGTGGCATAGTAAAACAAATTGTAGGCTGACTCAAAACTTCAAAATTGCAACGATAAGTTTCGCTGACATCAGAAAGGTAAGCTTTGTAAACATTGTGTGTCAAAGTATTCGTGTTCGAACCACCAAATAAGGAATGCTTCAGTTTTTCTTTTCTTATTGGCTTGTATCCAATCTTTTTTGCAGTGTTTTCTAAGATGTAAGACCTTTGGGAAGCGGAATCAATAATCGCCCGAATTTTTAAAATTCTGTTTTCACCTCTTAAATTAATCACGAGTGTATGTAGCAAAACACTGGGAGTTGATGAAACATTTGATAATGTTGTATCTTGATCGGAAGTATTCTTGTCATTTTTAACCCTTTGTGCGTGCGCAGCTGATTTCGGATCATTCTTACAGAGAAGAGTATGGTGGGGTTTCCCACAAATCGCACAGTTACATCTACTTCTACACGAACTAGAAATGTGGTTCAATTTTAAACATTTAAAGCAGCCTCCCCTTTTCATAACATTTTGTTTTCTTTGATCATAAGTCAAGTTTGCTACTTTTCTACATTCCGCACTTAGATGTGGTTTATCGCAGAACACGCGCTCTTGCTCTCGGTTTTGTTTACTTTGGGACGAGGTTAAAAGTTCCATACCTGTTGGAATAATTTTATTGTGTGTTAGAAAATTTTTAGATTTCATTGTGTTAAATTTCTTGGGTTTGTTTTCAAAACCAAATCCACTTGTCGCTTAATTAATTTTTTCTTCACCTTGAATTTCATTATGTAAAAACTGCATTAAAGTTTCTAATTTATTAAAAGATTTATCTTCCGAACTAAGAGAAACAGAATTCAAGTGTCTTTCCCAAATACGCAAAAGATCTATTGGTAAACAAGATTCAACTAACGGGTATAACATTGAGGCATATTTATCGCTTGTTACACCAAGCATTTTTAAAGATCGTAACTGTGTTTCTAATTTATCATAAAGCTTCACAACTGGTAATTTATGTTCCTGATTTACAGTATTACTTAGCACAAGGCTTAATAATTCCCTAACATAAACTTCAATTAGTACATCTTCCCTGCCAAATCTTGTATGTAAACAATCAACCGCTTGTGAATAGTTCTCAGCTGTTACGGGAAAAGATTCTACGACTTCTCTGGCTCTAGACCCCTTTTGAGTAGATTGAAGTAGATACTGAAATTTATCTACCTCCGAAATATTTGGATCTTCATGAATTTTCTTAAATAATCCCCAAAATGATAACCAGTCCTTTAAATTACCATCAAACTTTTGTAATTCAATTTTTAGTAACTTAAAACTTCTTTTAGAATTACTTTCGTTTTCAAGTACACTTGAATTTAAATCCGAAGGTAAATTTATTCTACGTTCAAGTTTTGTTTTTAAATCAATATAAGTACTACTATAATTATCAGCACTTTCGATTTCGCTATCCAACATGGTCTGAGTACATTTTTCATCAACTTGTAAAATTTGAAGAATTTCTTTATCAAGCGTTTCAACTCTGGAATATTTTTCTTGTAACTGTGCTAAGAACCCAGCACAAGAATCGATGTCACAAGTTTCAGTTTCTAAAAGGTTTTTTACCTTTTCAGTAAATTTTGTAAAGGTACCTCGATAAGAACCGCGTAATTTAGTTGCGGCTTCCATAATTCAAATAAAGTCTGATAAAATAATAAACAAACACTTCAAATCAAAGCTTCATAAAACGAGAACAAAAAATATTCCGAAATCGAAAGTAATTCTGGGAAGAAATTTTAGAATTCTAAATAATGTTTTGAGAACAAAAACATTCAATTTTCGAAACACTTTGATTCAAAATAACAATTTTCATATAAAATAATAATCTTCTTTATTAAATCAAAATATGCAAAATCAATGTAAAATCAAAATATGCATTCATAGAATATGTATTAACATTTTCTTCAACATAAACAAATTCTTCATATTGCTCCAAATATCAAATGAGCAGTTCAAAATTAAACATACATTTTATGTTTTCAAAATTATTCTCAATAATACTTACAAAAAGTATTTCAAATTTTTAATGTTATCTTCTCATAAAAATGAGATCATATTTCAATTAGAATAAATTATATTCTATTTCTATACTTTATTCATTAGAACAAATTAGAATTTATTACTTAGAACAAATTTTTCTACCGGGGCCCCTGTGAACGGGCGCCATTAAATGTCCCTTCAGGTTTTATAAATTTCATAAGAAAGAGGATAATATATTTCTTACCTGACAGGTCTTGTTCTTTTTCGCCGGCTTGTTCTAAGTAATCACAAAGTTGTCGAAATAAACACAGCTCAAGTTTCACGACATAAACGTTTAATTAGACGCACTATTTACATTTATAATACATAATTGTTTCATTAATATCTGCAGCTATCACAATATTTAATATTAGCTGTCGAGCGTCAGAACGCTCTTTCACATCCTTACGGATTCACATTCCTTCTTTTTTACAACAGAAAAACAAAACTTTTTATCATCAGAAAAAACCATGTTGCCAATCAATAAAACATAAAAATAGGCAGACGATCTCCAGTGGAAGAACAGCCCGCCTCCTGACGGCCAGAATGGGTTAGGAATGGGTCGGTTGTATCTTTTCATCCATATTGTTTTATTTGTGTTTTAGAAAATAATCAGCAAATATTTTTACTTTAATTCTTTTGAAAAATGAAAATAGTAGGAAAATAACTGGTTGTTCCGCATATTCTTTCATTCATTCATTCATTCTTTTTTTTTTTTTTTTTTTTTATGTGATTTATCTGATATGTTGAAGATACTTGTATTCCCTTGCTATCTCCTATATTATTAAAATCTGTACGCGTGTATGTGTGTGTGTGTGTGTGTGTGTCTGTCTGTCTGTGAGAAACGGCTTGACGCAGCTAAGGCTCCGCCGCTAAAGGTCGCACGGACTTCGAACAGGTACCGATGGACAGAGAATTTATCGCAGATCTGGGTTATCTAATTTGCTAAATGATGCGACCCTAATTAGCAGAGATATTAATTAAAATGTCGACCATTGTCTAACGAAAAATGACCCAGAATTCATGATTAAATGCTTAAAAAGCAACATTTTTACGGAAAAGGTGGAAAATAAATTAGAAATATCAGTCGTATTGCTACAAACAAGATACCATTGGAAAGGGCTTTTTTTTCTTAAACCGATGGTTTAAACGGCTTATCGATCGGACAATTAGATTTTTTAAAATTAACTAAACTATAAAAAAATATTGGCAACAAATCACAAGAATCTTAGCTTTGCAGACTTTTCGTCTACAGCAGTCTTCAACGGAAACACATCTGGTATTTAATGAAGTCACGTGTTTCGTACTGCGATTAAAAATTGCAATTTTCTATTTTCTTCAATTTTTCAAATTTTACACATTTTATTTAGTATATAATATTTACACCACAAAACAAACTTGCATTTCAAATTTCATCGATTTTGGTCAATAAACAAAAGATTTACATTTTAATTGCAAATTAAATTTTATCTTTACACGCCGGACATTTTTGCAATATTCTAATACGCGTATTTCAATTTCTAATTACGATTCATTTATTTATTATACATCATACGAAAGATATTTTAAAGTTCTTTTACATAATTCAAAGTTTTCAACATATTTACATGTTTTGAGGTCTCCTGAATCAGTGTTCTTTTATGGCGCTGTAATATTTTCAAATTTCAATATTTCAATTTCTAATTATGATGAAATTATTAATACATCATTCGAAAGATATTTTAAAGTTCTTACAAATTATCGAGAGTTTTCAACAGAATTACACGTTTTGAGATCTCCTGAATCAGTTTTCTTTTATGGCGTTGTAATATTTTCAAATTTCAATATTACAATTTCTAATTATGATTAAATTATTTTTAATACTTAATTCGAAAGATATTTTAAAGTTCTTTTATATTATCGAAAGTTTTCACCAGATTTACACGTTTTGAGGTATCCCGAATGAGTTTTCTTTTGTATCTCAGATACTAATTATAATAATTTCATAAGTAATACATCATTCGAAAGCTTTTTTGATTTGGAATCGAACAGTGGAATACAGAAATTTCTACCGCCAGATGGCGTTGTAATATTTTCAAATTGCAATATTTCAATTTCTAATAATAATTAAATTATTTTTAATGCATCACTCGAAAGATATTTTAAAGTTCTTTTAAATTATCGAAAGTTTTCACGAGACTTACACGTTTTGAGGTGTCCTGAATCAGTTTTCTCTTATGGTGCTGTATTTTTTTCAAATTTCAATATTTCAATTTCTAATTATGATTAAATTTTTTTTAATACATCATTCGAAAGATATTTTAAAGTTCTTTTATATTATCGAAAGTTTTCACCAGATTTACACGTTTTGAGGTGTCCTGAATTAGTTTTCTTTGTATCTCAGCTACTAATTAAAATAATTTCATAAGTAATACATCATTAGAAAGCGTTTTTGAATTGGAATGGAACAGTGGAATACTGAAATTTCTACCGACAGATGGCGTTGTAATATTTTCAAATTTCAATATTTCAATTTCTAATTATGATTAAATTATTTTTAATACATCATTCGAAAGATATTTTAAAGTTCTTTTGAATTATCGAAAGTTTTCACCAGATTTACACGTTTTGAGGTGTCCTGAATTAGTTTTCTTTTGTATCTCAGCTACTAATTAAAATAATTTCATAAGTAAGACATCATTAGAAAGCTTTTTTGAAATGGAATCAAACAGTGGAATACAGATATTTGTACCGCCAGATGGCGCTGTAATATTTTCAAATTTCAATATTTCAATTTCTAATTATGATTCAATTTTTTTTAATACATCATTCGAAAGATATTTTAAAGTTCTTTTAAATTATCGAAAGTTTTCAACAGATTTACACGTTTTGAGGTGTCCTGATTACGTTTTCTTTTGCATCTCAGCCAAATGAGTTAGATCGTTCAAAATTGGTATACGTAGGTTAATTAAGAGGGCCTGAAAGGGTGGAGAAGAAATAGGCATGCACCGCGCGCATATCCCTTAACTTGTGCGCGCGCAGCGCGTACGCGACTACGCTGCCGAAGGCAGTGGGGACCCGGTGCGAGTTTTTTCCCGATCAGAAATGATTTTTTTTAGGGGGCACGAAGGCTTAGGGAAGGAATACGCGCGTGAGCGCGCACGGGACTGCGCTGCCGAAGGCAGTGGGGACCCGGTGCGAGTTTTTACCTGATCAGAAATGATTTTTTTTAGGGGGCACGTAGGGCCAGGGAAGGAATACGCGCGCGCAGCGCGTGTATCCCTTCAGTTGTGCGCGCGCAGCGCACACGGTACTGCGCTGCCGAAGGCAGTGGGGACCCGGTGCGAGTTTTTACCCGATCAGAAATGATTTTTTTTAGGGGGCACGTAGGGTCAGGGAAGAATTACACGCGCGCAGCGCGTGGGGACCCGGCCCGACTTTTTACCCAATCAGAAAGTTTTTTTTTTTTTTTTTTAATTTCTTTTCTTAACACTAAAAGTTTTTGTTAATGATTCATTATTTTTAGTGATTCATTTGAAAATACTGATCCGCTAGCGGGCGAAGCCAGCTAGTATTTCCTGTTAAAACTTGGAAGACTTCTTTAAGTTTCTGTTTGGATTTTTCGCCTTTAAAACTTTCTTTTATTGGCTCTTTTAAAACCTTGCCAAAAATAATACATTTTTTAATTTCTTTTCAATTTGCTTCTGTGATAATTTTTTTTCACTTTTCTCTTGGGTGTTTCAGAATCAGTAGTATTATTTTTTTACTTACATCCTTAGATCTTTGCACATGCTTTTTGTATTTTTCAAGCTTTCTAACCAATTTTTTGTTTTCTTCACGAAGCCTTTCACTGTTCTTTTTCGACCTTTTTCTTCCACTTTCTAATCTACTAGATGATAATACAGATAGTCTTGTTGTCAGAGATGGATTAATTAGTGGTAGTGTGATGTTTATGGCTGCTTAAAGAGGTGTCTCAGGAGGTGTATCATCTCTGAGATGTTCTTCAAAGATTTTTATGCTGTTTCTTCAATCTCTCCCTTTGATTTCTTTTTTGGTTCTTCCATTTTTTCCTAACACTTCTTTTCATTCGTTCAGACATTTCAACTATAGTTTTCTTCCTTCTGTGACATATTTATCTTTCTTTAGTTTTTTCTTCTTCATGTCTTGCGAGATCATTTCTTATGCTCCTATTACACACAAAGATGTTTCACGTGACTTTCATTTGAGCCAATTTTTGTTCCTATTTTTGGAAGCCGTAATCGGAAAGAGAGTTACAATAGTTGAATCAAAAATTGTTTTAAAAACTGGTTTGCACGGTGTACAGTACATGTCAAGGCACGCCAGCGCTGTGTTTTCTCGGCCCATAAGGAGCTGTCTTCTCACAGTCTGACTAGCCAGAAAAAATTGTTTGTATTCCCAATTCCTATTACACTGGGCATTGACGTGATTTGAGACAAATTAACAATTGTCTCAAAAGTTGTGCGAAAACTTGTTGTGTGTAATAGTAGCATTAGACTTTCTCTTGCTCTCTGCATACTTTTTCTATTTTGTTCTTTACGTTTTTCTGTAGTTTGGCTGTAAAGTTTCTTTTTCTTGTTATTTTTCTTATCTTTTTGATTTTCAACTGCACCTAATTTTCTTTTTGACTAAGGGTGAGCTAAGGTTTGTGCACATTTCTTTGTCCTGCATTGGGTTACATGCGAATTTCCATATTTCTTAAACGGCATAGTAAATTTCTGCAAAGAAAAGAAATATGTATTTTGAGTATTGTTTTTATAAAAAAGTTATTCAATTAATAAAAATACAAAACAATTTTAGTTTTGTTGTGAAACAAAACTATTTTTAATTTTTCCATATAAAGGAGGAATTATCCAATCCAGAATACATATTTTTATTAAATAATTGTTTAGATCTAACAAATAAATAGTTTTATTTCATACATTAAAATAGCACTTGTTTATTTCATAATAATAAATCATGATAGAATACAAAGTATATGTTTATTATATTACGTTTAAAAAGAAAGTTTTATGTAGATTTTTATTTAATACTTCGTAGAGTGTAATAAAACAAATTATTAAATCGAAAATGTACCTAGGTATCATGTTATGACTTTCGTTTTATACAAACATAACAATTTTGTTTGTTGCAATCATTAGCTTTTAAATTATTGCAAACCCAAAAGGTATAAGTCAATTGTTCTGCAGTGCGGCTTTTTTTTTGTCACTTAGTGTATATATATATATATATATATATATATATATAAGTTTTATAAACTTACTAGGGACTTCGCCCGCTTTGCTCGCCACTGTATTTAAATGAATCACTTATAAATATAAAATATGAACGTAGAATCCCTTTGGGGATTTTTAATATTTTTTGCTATTTTGGCTAGGAATTAAAACAGCTATCGCAATTTCGTAAGTAAAGAACTTGGCGAGAAACATCCCAACTACTAAGATGCCAAATTTTAATTTAGTCAGTGGGACTCTATACTAAAGCTGCTCCCTAATGTGAATGCATATTCAGTTAATTTTGAATTAATTATGCTTCTTATTAACAAAATTAAACTTAAATATTTAAATGTGATTTATATTTCATTAACGGATGTGTATCACGGTATTTACCCATGGTTCTGACTTGTTGAAAATAGTCGCCAATAGGATTATATTTATTTAAACGTTTCAAATATTATATTAAACAAATCATTTAAATATAGTGACCAGTGATGTGAAGAACAAAGTCTGGTAATTGACAGAATTTTTTATCCCATACAATTTTAGTTTTCGTAAAGTTTTATTTCCATTTTATTTCAGTTTTATTGCACGTTTTAAATACATTTCTTTTTATGTCAATATATAAATATTGGGTGATGAGTTCGTAAGTTCTACTCATTTATGGATATGCATATTTGCAATGGCATTGACGTCAAACATGACATTGTAATGACGCAAATCGACGGCCAATCAAACGTGTGGATGCCGCACGTATAAATGCATCGTGTCTCACAAAGTTAATCATTTAAAAAAAAAGATCAGAGGGTTTAATATGGAAAGTGAAAAGGAGCATATAAGACATTGTTTGTTATACGAGTTCGATAAAAGAGTATGGCAGACGCAGCATGTCTCAAAGTTTGTCAAGTTTATGGGGAGGATGCAATAGACGAAAGCACATGTCATCGATGGTTTCGTGTATTCGTTAGAAGCTGCCAAGGTCAGGCTACGAGTGGACGGACATCACACGTCGGAGACGATGATATTCACCAAACCATAAGGAACAACCCGAACCCAACCGGGCAAGAATTAGCGGAGACCTTCAACGTACACCAGACAACAATCGAGAGACAGCTGGTTAAGTTGGGTTTTACGAGAAAGTTGGATCGTTGGGTTCCACATAACCTAACAGCTAATCAACGGGATGACCGAATCGTCACCTGTGTTTCCTTGCTTTCCCGGTACAAAAACGACCAATTCTTGACACGAATTGTGACAGGAGATGAGAAGTGGGTTATGCACCGTAACGTAAAGCATCGTATGACTGTGTGTCGCCCTTGCGATTCGCCTGCATCGACTTCGAAAGCTGAAATTCATTCCAAGAAGTTATTATTTAGTGTGTGGTAGAATGTTCAGGGAATAATTCACTGGGAGGTCTTGCCATTCAACCAAACCATCAATGCTGCCTTTTACTGTCTACAGTTAGACAGTCTGCATTGAAATTTCGTAGCAAAAAAGCCAGATCTCACCAATCGTCGTGGTGTTATCCTACATCACGATAACCCCAGTCCACATGCTGCTGTCATCACTCGCCAAAAGTTACTGGGCTTTGGTTGGGAGGTTTTACTCCATCCTCCTTCTTGGCATTAACTGAGTATCACTTATTTAGTGCGTTGAACAGCGTCTTTCAGTCAGAAAATCTTTGATGGTCTTGATGCTGTGAAAACTGCCATCCAAGACTTTTTTGACTCGAAACCGCCGGAATTTTACCGCCGTGGGATTTATTTCCTACCAGAAAGATGGCAAGAGGTCATAGATAGCAATGGGGATTATGCACAATAATAGGTACTGTTCATTTTGCATTTATTTGCTCTTCTTTATGGGTAATAAAAACGAGTAGAACGTTTGCACTTACTCAACAAATAAATGTGTAAGGAAATTTTTAATTGACAACAACTTTATAATAAATATTAAAAAATTGTAAAGGTACTGTGGTGGTTTTAGCTAATATACTTTTAACTAATTGGAATAATTTAATTTAAATGATCAATTCGGATTCATTGGATTTTTTCCCATTTTTCGGTATAATAAATGATAATTGCACACCAGTATTTACGATTCAAGTTAATAGATATTAATGTTAATAGCTATAGTAAGCGTATTTTTCAAAAGTAGATGGCGCCATGGATTACATTTACAAAAAGTTTTTAACTTCCGTTTTATTTATCAGATAGAAAATTTTATTTTCTTTAAACCGCTCCACTGATCATTTTGCAAAAAAAGTAAAATATAAAATAAATAAATAAAAATAAAATAAAATAAAATAAATAAAAATAAAAATGAAAATAAATAAATAAAAATAAAAATAAAAATGAAAATAAATAAATAAAATAAAATAAAAAGTAAAGAAAGAAAGAAAATAAAAAATAACGCGCGTAAATTGGTTTAGTAGTTTTTGAGTTTATAAAATATACACATAATAACATTTCGTTTATATATATACACTAGCAGGCTTTGCCCGCTTCGCTGGTCACTATATTTTAATGAATAATTAAAAAAAAAAAAAAAAAAAGGACTCATCGCTTTTATACGGATTTACAAGCAGAAATGAAAAATAAAATACATTGAAATTGCTCAAAAGCTTCGTTTAGGGTCCTTTTTGCCTTCGCCAGAGACTTCCCCTCCGCAACATGTCGTGTCGTTGTGTCTGGTGCCTGCGACAACGCCTTACCCGTGAGCTTCAATTTGGGGGCTTACTGGATAACAGTACTGAAACGAAGATTATCGAAAAATATCGAAGTAAACTTTTATATTTAAATTGCAATTATACATAAACAACACTTTACGCACGATACACAGTATCAACATATTATTGCGATTTTTTTTTCTATTCTTGTGTATACTTACTTGTATACAAAGGGGGGGGGGGAATTTTTCAGTACCTATTCTGGTAATACTTTTATTGGTTGTACCTTTTCGTTAATTTAAAAGAATCTTTCATATTCTCTTTATATTTTTAATGGTTTTTAGGTGTAAGACAGTGCTTGTTGAAATAAATTTTCTATATCTAAAACTATTTTTTTTTTTTTTTCAAACAATTATCTATTCAGATAAAAATAGTTCATTTATGTGATTATTATTTCTGTTTCAACATTTTTTCTGTAATATTTTATAATTTATTTATATTTTTGATGCGGTACTTGGCTTAAAATGGCTAAATGAAAGTTCTTGGCGAAAAATGTTCAGTGTACTTCAGCACCAAAATTAAAAATATCGCCCATGAGGATTTATAAACAAAACTGATAAAAAAAAAAAAAAAAAAAAAAAAAAAAGATTTATGATGCTTAAAGTAAGAAAGAAACGATATGCAGTCGAATGTTACATCACGGGCAATTTTATTTACCTATTTATGTACTCATTTAACAACAACTTGGCAGTAAAAATATAAAAAGTTCTAGTTTTAAAAATAAGAAATCTTTTCAGAACAACATATATTAGTATCATGAACTATTAGTATAACACTTTATCAATATTTATAAAACTTTTAAAGTGATATAATGACTTAAATTGTTTGAAATGCATAATTATTTATTTTATAATTTTTTATTGCTCACGTTTAATTAAATGTATTTACTTTTATGTCGAAAGAAAAAAAAAATAATAATAATACCTCGTAATTTTTATTTATTTATTTATTTATTTATTTTTTTTTTTTTTTTGCAACAATAAAATTATAGTTAAAATTATAATGTCTAATTTAAAGCCATTATTAGGTTATTAATTTCATATTTTAAATAATTAAAGGAAAACTAATTAAAAATTCGAAAATCCGGCTTCGAGGTGCACAAGAACACCTCGGGGGGCACCTTCGTGTCAAATCACGTGATTGTCCGAGCTACCGTCTTTGCGCTACGCTGTCCACACACACAGAGAGACATTGCCTTTTATATATGTAAAGATGTTCACATATGATTACGCTATTGAGATCATAATATTCGGAGGAATGTCACAGCCTGATTACCCCATTCCCCGCGCTTTTACATATTTATTTTATCTAAATTTCCTATTCATTTTTATTGGTTTTTTAATTAATTTCGCTGATGGATTTTATGCTGATACGTTTCGATTGCTTTCCTTTACAATTCACATTTTTTTCTTTAGTTCCTCATCATATTATAGATATAGGGAACTTAGCTATTCAGAAAATAATAATTGGCTGAATATGGCAATATTTCGCATATATTTGCATTTTGGCGATTATTGAATGTTAAATTGCCAGTATTGCAGAAAAACTGAAATTAAAAGCTAACCATTGAAATTAGAATAGCAAATTAGTATAAGGTAAATAGGTAAATGTATCGAAGCGGATGAAAGGATAGACAAAAAGAAAGGAAATTTAAATTTCTGGCGTACCTGGGCGGCCAGCCTAGTGTTGAATATAGTAATTTATGAGAACAAATATAGGATGGTGATCTGAGCAGATTCCACCCATACTAATTAATTTTATTTCTTTATATTTACCTTAATGATCAAGAACGAATTAAAAAAAAAAAATCTGTACAATATTGGTTTCAAAATAAAATAATCTTTAAATGAACGGATTAAACGCTTTTTTTAACCCTTTTTTAGAAGGTGTTGCTGTTAAGGTTAAGGCCAATTGACAACACAACTGTCCTAAGCCTGGGAGGTGTACTCTTCTTGGGGGAGTCTTTCTAAGTTGTTCGGTTTAGATAAAGTATCAAATTCATTCCGTATGGTCGTAAATCTGAGCATTTCCATTCTCCTCAAAACAATAAAATGATTAAGAAGAATAAATAAATAAATAAATACTTTTGCTTTTTGAAAACTCAATGAACATTAATGACTGGCTAATTAGAGTCTAGACATAAATGACTTTATATTATGATGAGAAGGATAGTGCTATGTTTCAGTAGAAGACTACTAAAACTATTTTCTTGTTATCGATAACTTAAATATATGATGCTGATGCTGCATCATAGGCAGGATGTTTCGTATACGAATTTCTCAAATTTACAGGAATTTCATGTATCAAGCTGCATCAAAAGACTACGAAGAAAAACCATAAATTACGCTGTATTTCCCAGACATTTTGCCAAAAAGGTTAAAAAACGTACTGTCAGTGGCGAGTAGACGTATATAAAAGAAATGAGTGTTCAGCGAAACAATTGTAAAAACTCAACGTGTATTTGTAATTTGTATTGTTGACTTACAAAGCTTTCATTAATTTCTAATTGGCACTAGCATTTCGATGCATTTTAATACAATTATCGAATAATAATAAAAGATTTAGTTACACGAGACTCACCGACTCAAAACTGATGTCATAGTTGCTAGAACAATGCTTTAAAAGAAAGAAAATAAAGTTTTATCCATGTTTTGTAACGATTAAATAAATTGAAAAGAAAAAAAAAATGTTTTATTTAACAGAAAATATTACGTCACAACTGAAAGAACGTACTAATTTTTTTTTTTTTTTTTTTTTTTTTTTTTTTTTTTTTAAATCTTTATCCTTTATATAATGGGTAAAGATAATTAACATACATAAATAATTAATAATAATAATAATAATAATAATAAAGATTAAAATAAGCATACCGTTTGCTTAATTTAAGGCTAAGCAGATTTGGACTGAACATTATAGTATAGATGTTATAATGTAAAAAATAATATTTAATCACTAGCCTCTCACAGAACATATGCTTTATCTGCGTTTGTAATGATCGATAGATGGCGCTTTTTCAGCTTTTGTTGTTAGTAAATATAATAGCCACGTGTATTTATTATTGTTCTTTTTGTTATTCTACTTAATATTCGTACTATAATTTCTCCGCCATTACATCATGGAAAATTGATTGCTTTTGGGAAAAAATATTTCATTTTATTCAAAGTTCGATCTAAAGTAGGTATTTAACTGAAGCTGAACAAATATTAGTTTCAAATCATCTGATTAATTCTTTACTTCCATTAGCCGAAGCAACTGAAATTTTAAATTTGTCATTTGGAAATAAATGGAAGCTTAATTCTGGATTTCTTGATCCTTTGGGGTTACACTGTACCACAAAACAGTATGTGTTATCTTTTGTACCGGATTTATTCATTTTTATTCAATAAATATATATGAAACTAAACATCAGCAAGCAATGGCGGCTTAATGAAAGCCGAATTAAAGCATGATTATTGTAATTTCACCTTAGCCCACCAGAGGGCGAGCATTTCATTACAATTGCGGATAGCACCCATACCTAATATTATTTTCAGAAAAATCTCACAAATAAAATCACTCACTGGAAAATTTTATATTTTTTTTTTTTTTTTTTTTTTTTTTTCAATAAAAGAAATTTAAATCTTTCATATTTGCGTTATAATTTCAATTTTAGAAAATAAATTTTTCCGCTGCTAAGTTAAAAATTTTAGAATTAAATTAAATTATTGTTATATTAAAATTGTATATTAATATGATAATTTTGATTTCGAACAAATACATGGCGCCACCACGGTCCTGCTGAATAGCCAGCGAAGAAATGCGAGGCCTAATTGGATTTAAATTCTTCCAAATATACTTCTAAATACGAGATTTTGAGCATATGTTACAGCACAAAAATGTTAATATTTCTTCAGTTTATTTAGGAAAATGTGCATTTCTAGTATATTAGATTAATTTTTTTGCAGCTGAGTTTAAGATTTAATGAATGAGATCTGGGTTGACTGATACGTCTCTATCGTATCGTTTCGACAAAATTTATTCGTAACTGGTCCACGTTCGATAAATATTATATAGATTGTTTCAAAAATGTCGTGTAAATGGATGCTGATCGATTTAAACTGCTATGAGAAAAAAAAAATGTAATAAACTGGGAGTATTTAGATACTATATCCTTTGACAAATAAACCGACGATTTTGATGGATTTTCGTTGAAGTTTATTTTCATAAATAATTAAATTAAATTTTTATTACTAAAATTCAATTACTTTGATTTAAAAATGTTAAATTTTAAACAATACCTTTTTCCATGGATGAAACACTGGAGCAGAACTCATGCCGGTATTTGTTTAAGAAACTTCTCTACCTAAAATATCGCTGATTTAAAAAGTAAATAAATAAATAAATAAATAAATAATAAGAAAAATAATAAGAATAATAAGAATAATAATAATAAATGTTTCATTAATAGTGGTATGAGTTCTGAGTCTGTGTTCCATCCCTGCTTTTTCATTATTGGCCATTTCCTGGGACATTTAGCTTCTGTTTTTAATTTGGCGCATATGGCTTTACAGGATGATATGCAAGCAGCAAATTTGAAAATAGGTTCATTTGGAAATATCGAACACTAGGTGGACAAAGGCCACCTAGACTACTTATCGAATAATCGTTAAAGGCATAGCAAAAGAAATTGTTAGTTTTTTTAAAATATGCAGTAATAAACAAAAGTTCTTAGAAACATTTTATCAGTGTAACATCGCTTTTTTAAAATATATTAGAAAAGTTAATAGTATTTATTTCAATTCTGTCAATAAATATGCAATTTTAAAGGAAATAAAATGATTAAAAAAATTAATTAGCAAAATAATTTTATATGTATATATGTATAGGGGAGACCCGTGTACCTAGGACCATCATGTACTTAGGGCCACCCCACTTTATTTGAATAATATTTAATTTTAAGTTTTACTACTTAGTTGGGCAAGTAACAACACCAATTGCTACTTTTACAACTACTTTGGAACTTTTGAGGAGAAAGTTTTGACAAGTTATATGTAGAAAACGAATTTACATGGTTTGAAGTAAAATTTTGCAGCTCATCTCTTTAGCTATTTTACAAAGGCAAGCCAAATATTTTTCTTTCATTTCTAGTGTATAATTTTGCTTGTTATATTGAGTAATAAATGAGATATTTAATTAGTCCTCTCTGCATGTTGATTTTTTAATGAAAAGCATTTTGAATGAAGTTACCAAAACTTGTACATAGGGCCAGTGTGTTTGGACCATTTAACACTTTCGCGACCGCATGTTTTTGTCTTTTTGACAGTAAGGTCCGCCTGTGGGCGTTTTTCTCATAAATTACAATTTTTCAAAACAAAATTTTCCGTATTCACATTTATATTACAAATGGATATGCATTACAATCATACTCTCTCTAATCAAAGTATTTGCATCCATAGTATACTGATTGTACTAATATGAATATTTTGTATATTTTTTAGAAACAAATAACATACAAATTACAAAAGAAACGACCACTGGTGGAGTTTCATATTTTTATATGACGTGTTACTACGTCAGCGGTCACGAAAGTATTAAGAAACACAGTGCAGCCTATAGTAATTGGATGCTGTCAAACCCTGGTAAACCAATCACTATATATGACGTTTCTGCAAATGTTGGCAAGTCCTATCCATCGGCCTTTACTCCTGTAAACATTTTATCAGGCTTTCGTGTATCCGGCATATGGCCAGAGAATCAAAACACATTCACTGAGGATGAATATTTAAGTTCAAATATGACTGAAAGACAAGATCCCTCCATAACTTAAAGAAAAAAAATAAGATTTTCCAGGGAGAAAGTGAACCAACAATGATAGAACTGGATGTCTCTCCTTCGTATCCTGTTGAAATTTGGAAATCTTCAACATCTAAAACCTTTTCGTGTGTCATGCTTTAACAGGTACGAACCTAAGCAAAACCTCCCACATCAAAGAAAACATGTGACCGAAAAACAGAAAAATCTAGAAATTCAAGATACACTCCAGAAAAGAAAAGAAATTGAAAAAAAAAAAAAAAAAAAACGATATTCCAATGAAAAAAAAAAAAAAAAAAAAAAAGAAAAAAAAAAAGTGAAAAATTTCGTGTTTCAAATTAAGGCAACAACATGATAATTATTATATGATAAATAAATATATTACTTGATATTGTTTCTTTCATAAAATACATGTTTATATGCTTATTTTCTATTCATTACAAAGTGAAATCTAAATATGAGAGAATGGCCCTAGGTACAATGAGGTCTGGCCCCAGGTACAATGAGGGTGTTGTACCTAGGGCCACGAGTGAAGTTTTTTTAAAAACCTTCTATTTGTTGGAATTTATTATGTTAGGTATTTATATTCATCCCAATTGGAAGTAATTAGTCCTAAAGATATGTACATACCAGTTTGATAATTTTAGACAGGTCAAGGGCTCTGTTTTTGGGCATTAAAAAAAATCGGCCGTAGGTACACGGGTCTCCCCTATATATGTAATTTATTACTTTGAAATGAAAAAGCATTTTCCGAAACATATTCCTTTTTGTGTATTATCATCTATCAAATATCTGCATGTAAAATGTATCGAAATTGAAAGCTTATAATTTTTTTGCAGCTTTTTTGCATATGAAATAATAACGTTTAATAAAAAGATCATATTACTGATAAACAACAAACTTACTTACTTTTGTGAAACTTTCAGTTATAATTACGTTCAATTAATCATATTAATTACATTTGAAAAGCATATACAATAACAATACTTTTATTTTAAGGTAGGTTTCATGATGTGCATAATCTTACACCGAGAGACATTAGAGCTTTCATGCTTATATGAATACACCACTGTCAAATAATATTATTAATCTATTATTAATCCTAAGGGTGTAATGTATTGAAGAGTATATAATGTTTAATATGCATTATATAGCATATATGTTTGCCTTTGAGAATTTTTAATAAACAAAAATAAATGTAAGTAAAATTAGATAATTTATTAAGTAAAAAATTTTATGGGGGACATTATAGTTGTTATTTAAATATCAACCTTTTTAAACTTATTAATAGTAAATCTATTTTTGAACCTTCTCAAATTAAATTTTAGATTATTAGATTAGTTTATAAAATTTATTGGTTATATGGTTAATTTTCAAAATTTTTGTAAAATCTTTAAAGAGGGGGTGTTTTCCAAAGAAAACGAAGCATATCAACAAGGTAGGGCAACAAATGCCGTCCGATACAGAGGGCTGTTTACTAGTGAATTAAATCACTGAAAAGCGTATCACATAAAGCAGATACCACGGGTTCTATTATGGAATAAAAATTCAGAAAAGTTCATTATTAGGCTGGAACGAATGTATTAGTAACGATCTGTCAATTTCAAACAGTGCTTAGTATCCTAATTGCAATGACATGGAAGATGAAAGAAAATAAGAATTCAAATGATTTTTCGTTTGAAAGGATATACGCTTTATAATCTCTGATCGCAACGTCATAAACTTTAAATAATATTAAATCATTTTGTTGCCAGTGAGAAGACATCTAGAAGTAAATTAACAAAGTTAGAGAAAATTTTATTATCATGAAAGTGACATGTCGGAGACGTCCTGGAAAAATTCTTTCGTAAGGAAAATTGCTTCGAGGTTAAAGTCGCACAATTTAATAGAAATATTTAATTGAAACTTTCGTAACGCATTCGCCAAAAAATGTCGTATACTTTCGTTAGTCGAGTTGCCTTGCGTGAATGTATGGATACGTTAATGAATAATTTCCTAAACAAGCGCATTTGATTAATAATTGTTGAAGACCATATTACATTATTTCTGTTCGATTTACACACGTCTATTTGCTTTATATGAGGGCACTTTTGTAACATTTTCGCTTAAAAATGTAGTTTTGTTTATGAAGCTAATCAAATCTAGAGAATCTAATTGCGATGCAAAATCAAAAGAAAAATCAGATTTAAAAATGTCAGTTGAGGTTCTCTATTTCTCCGAGCATCAGAATGTGTCGAGAGCAAATAGAGCAGAAACTCATTATGTAATGCATGATATACAACGCGTGTAAACTGTTTAAGGCCAGAAAAATGTTCTCGATTTTCTTAAATAAGAAAAATAATTGCTTCAAACTAGCATTGGATTGTTTCGCTGTAGCTCTAGGAGAATAATTTAAAAAACAAAAATTTTAATTGATGAATATGATAGTTAAAATTAAATAGAAAATGAAAGTATTTAATTTGACCATCTAAAAACTTTGAGGATAACTGTAAAAAATTAATATTTTTTCTTAGCTTAATTTTATGCTCTAAAATTAGATTTATCATTTAGGATAAAAAGTTAAAAAGCTCGTAGAATGTAATTATGTTCGATTTTTTTAAAATTGTGTATGTGTGTTTGTAATAATGCCAAGAGCAAAACAGTTCGAAAGAAAAGGAATTGTTGCTCTTTCGTTATCAGAATTAAGTAGTCGGATTATGTTAAAAAGATTGGAAGATTAGAAATGTTGCAAATAGTTTCTTAAATTTGAATGCTAATTATGGAAAAAGAAGAACTGAAAGTAGGCTAAAAGCTTTATCATCGAGATATGAAAGAAAAGTTTTGAGATTTGCTTTCCACAGGAAAATGTTCAAGTATATGAATATTATTAAAAAAAACAAGACTAAAATTTTATGGAAAAACTATTAAAATACCTAGCAATTTGCAGTACACAGTGAAACAATCTTAAACCTCCATTATTATCGGCAAATAAAATTCCATGTTTGACATTCGTTCAAAATGTGTCAGCTTAGAGGAAACCAGGTAGATTTTTCTGACAGAAAAATAAAACTAATGTGGCTCTGATAGTTGTAGATAGTTGCAGATTCCCAAATCATTCCAATAGTAATTGCGATGATTTGGAAAGAGAAAATAAGGGGATTCGGTGGGGCATGTGTTATGACATGGAGGGTTGAGGGCTTTTCTTTTAAAGGAGTTGGACCTATAGTTCTCATTTCAACAAAAGTGAACCGAGGGTCATATTAAAAAAAATTTTGAAGATTACTTATTGCCTAGTGCAACTGATTTGGCCTGAGAAAATCGGTCTTTCTAATAGGAAAATTCTCGGATTCATAAGTCGGATAGCGAAATCCTGGTTTTAGAGCAAAGATATTCAAGGTATAGATTTTTTATCTAGAAGTCATGGTTTCAACTCTCTTGAGAATCTCTGAGGTGGTCTTGCTTACGTTTATATCGACATGGAAGACAGTATTCTTCTACCGTTGAATTAAGATATGCAGTTGAAGAAGAGGAATGGTTTAAACAAAGTGATTCTGTTTTGTGCCAGAGACTTATTATAACAATGAAAATGAAGATATTCGGGCTGATTATAAATAAAGAGGACTCAACAAAGAAATTATAATTGCATCTGTGTCGTTAGATTGTACTTTTGTCTTGTGGCCTTATATTTTTTAAACAAACTGAAAAGAGCTGTTTTAGAATTTTATTGAAAGTTCATAATAAAATAATTACATAGTTTTCTGCTTAATAACTTTCTCGAGTTTCACAGAAAGCATTATAATTAAATTTTTAAAAAAGGGCATTCTATTTTTTAAAATTCACAATTGACTCTGGTCTTAAAACTTTTACACGCACGATAAAATTATTTACAAATATTAAGGCTATGATAATTGTTTCCTATACTTGATCTCTTCGAACGCGCGTCTATTTCCTAATATTTGTGAATAAATGATCCATTTTTGGACACAATGGTCTGTTTATTGAAAATGTACACATAATATTTAGTTTAAATCATCAAAAGCGAATCTAATGAACAGCGAATATCGATTTCTATTGTTTTGTTGACGCAAAGGATGTGCTACTTTAAATTTGCTTTCCGGTAAGCGAAGTGCATGTCTGTCCTATACATAAGAACATATTGTTACATGTTTCATCAGGAACACTCGGTCGTGAAGTGATCTCTTAAAATACATATCAGTTTAAGATAATTTTTTTATTACAATAAAAGTTTGATTGTTTAAAAGCAACTGCTTTTGTGATTGTCCAGGTTAAGAAAATGATTTATTTTTATATACCTTGCATAATTTTGTTAATGAAGGATTGAATTACTTTGTACAGTCGATTAGTGGATAGCGCTATTGAGATACTCAAATAGCTTTATAAAAAGAAAAGCAAGTAATAAATTTAATTAAATAAAAATAAAAAATTACAAGTAATTTTTTATTTAAATTTATTTTCTTATTATTTATTTATCCATTTTATTCATTTCATCTTTATTTATGGAGATTTTATTTTTCAGATCAACTATTTGTAACACTGCATAAAAATCTACATAGTTTTCAAAAATTGTTCGAACATATTATTATTAATATCAGATTTATTATTGAGTATCACATAACACTTTTCTTAAAATCTGTTTATTACCAAACTAAAATTTGTTATTTGCTATAAATGCAAAATCGGCATCCCTTAAATCATAACGATATTTTTAATTTAAGTGTAAAATAATATTTTTAAAAATCTATTAGAAAGAAAAAAACAGTTGCACATAAATAAATAAAATAAAATAAATAAAACACGTATTTATTCCAGAATGTACTGAAATCAAATTTCTTAATATGCTCATTGCCATAAAAATTTGCGCACCAAGAAGTAATTGTGTACTACTGTTAAAAAAATGCAACTTTGTTGCCAGAAAATCTCTGTAATTTGTGAAAGAAGTAGTAAATTACGGAAAAATTACGTTCACAAAACGTATTTTTCTGTAATTACAGAGAATTTCTGGCAGCAAAGTTGCATTTTCCCCAAATTCTTATGTACTTACTGTCGTTCACTACGGTGTGTTTGTGAATCTCAACCAAATAAAAAATGCGCCTCTATTTTAAGGTAAATGCAAGCTTTTTCTATTGTCTCTCCGTGGCTCCGATGGTTCGAGCGCCATGTGAGTAATCCGGTGGTCCCGCGTTCGATACTCTAAAGGTCCGGTGTGTTAATATTTGCAGACAATTAGTAGAAAAGATATCAATTGATAAAAGAAAATTTATTGTTGACTACACATTATCCTAAGAATTTTTGAAGAGTTTTTTGAAGAAGACTTTTTCTTACATCTCTTTTTAGAAGCAAAAATGAGTTTTTGTAGACTACAATCGCCCTCTATTGGGCGGAATATTCACTAAAATGTCAATAAAACAATTAACAATACAAAATAAAAATAATTAGGAAAAAGGTATAATATAAAAAAAAAAAATAATAAACTAAAATAATAACATAAAGGTGCCTTAAACGAATAATTAAATTGCAGATATTGGCCCTTAATCAGAAAATGAAATCGCAAAACTTATAGGCAATCATGTGGTGCTGCCATCTGTTGTGAATTTTAAGAAATAATTTCTCTTTTCTTAACACAGTTCAAATTTCTCCAATTTTGGTTAATAAACAAAAAAAGTTACATTTTTTTTGCAAATTAAATTTTAATCTAACTTCGAAAATATTTATATGATACTCTATAATAAGAATTTGGGTTTTAAAAGTTTTTTAAATAGATTATTTTAACAGGGTGGGTTCGTAACGAAACTTGGTTTGAAGGTACATGCCAAGCAGATATGCAAATGATTAGAAATGCTGCGTGATGGCACAGTGCGTATCGCCACCAGAAGGCGTTGAACCTCATTCTTTTTGGAGTATAAAACAGGCAAGCAAAGCTTGTTTGGTGTAATTAATTTGTTGCAGAGGGACGCTTTTTAAAAAGAGATGCCGTCACGCTGCCTTCGAAGACAATATGACCAGCTGTCAGAGTCAAAGAGGGGTAGACTTATCTGTATGATCGAATATTTGTGGTCAGATCGGCCAATAGCCCGCCATTTAGGCCGCTCTGGTTTTACTGTGAGGAGGTGTTGGAACCAGTAGACAAAAGAGACGTCACTTACAGGGCGCCCTCAACAGATCAATAGTCGAGAAAACTGTCACATAATACGAAACTCACGCATAGCGCCATCTGTCTCACTGTCTGCCTTCCGGATACATACAGCACCAACATCACCTGTCCTTGTGTCTGTCTATACCATCGTAAGGCGCCTGGCTGAAGGACATCTGCTGACGCGGCGCACATTACGTGTGCTACCTATGATACCCGCAAACCTCTTCTGCGGTTGGAGTGGTGTTGCGCTCGACGGGATTGGACTGCAACCGAATGGAACCAGGACGTCTTGAGCGACGAATCCAGATTCAATTTGGGCAGTGATGACTATGATGTACTTGTGTGGAGGTACCATGTTGAACGTCTCTATTCTCCGTTTGCTTTACAGCTGCACATCGCACCAAAAGCTAGTGTGATGGTATGGAATGACATCGCATACGGCACACGGTCATCCCTAATATTGATCCACGGTACCATGACAGCCTAGCGATACGTTCGGGAAATCCTTCAGCCACAGGAGTTGCCACTCTTTGCAGGGCTCCAAGGAGCCATTTTTCAACAGGACAGTGCTCTACCATACATAGCAAGGGTGTCACAGGACTGGCTCCGACACATTATCACCTTTCCCTGGCCTGCTCGATCCCCAGATTTGTCTCCAATCGAGTATAACTGGGATCACTTGGGGTGGCACGTTGGACAACCTACGAGTTTGGGCGAATTACAGGCGCATTTACAGCAAATGTGGAACGAGATGCCACAGGACATCATACCGAACTTAACTGCCTCAATACCCATCCTCAACGTATTGTGCATTCCCAGTAGAGTGTCCCAACTGGGTACTAAAACCTCCATTCTTTTCTAAATTTTTCTATAATAAATGATCATTTCGCTTCGATTATGTAATCACCTATTTTGATCAGTGTTACAGTTACGTATATAAAATTTCATTTCATTCTAACAACTCTTTCTTGGAGCGTAAATGTTTATGGCAATGAGTGCAGATTTTGTATATCAGCCTACCCCCCCCCTCACACACACACATTCGCCTTCACTAAGTTCTTTACTATCTGAGCGTGTATTGTCAGAGGACTTATTCATGTATGCAAAATTTCAGCTCAATTGAAGCAGGTTAAAAGTCGAAAACAAATTTTGAACTACAGTTGAGAACTCAGGACTCCCACCTCTCCTCCCCGAACTCCGTTATTGCTGGAACATATGTTGTCATCGCAGTTATACAAGTATGCAAAATTGCAGCTCAGTCGGATGATAAGAAGTACATTAAATTTGCTTGCAAAATTTGACCCTGACAGAGAACAAACGAAGTTAATTAAAAGCGTGTAACAAATTTACTTAATTACAAAGTTAAGCAATGAAACATCCTGAAACATTTTTAAAGTTTGAATTTTTGATAATTAGGAGCCTACTTGGTGAATGCAGATGCTCGCTTTTTCGTCTTTGGTCACTTTTTCTTTTATTAAAAACAACATCACGCATTCGATTAGGGGCTGTGTTCCAGATATTTTTTTTGGTATTTGAGAAAAGAAAATTAACATTCAAATTTTAAAAATAAGGTAGGCCAAGATTAGTTGACAGCTAGTTCGCACTCAGTCCTGCCAGAGTGGAGGTTGACAGCTGTTATTGTATTTCTGGGGAGAGTGTGTATAAAAGCGCCATTCATCGTAAATTCAATCAACTTAGAAACATCATGAAGGAAAATATCTATTTCTTCATTTTTCTGAGTGGTGAGTAATTTTTTTCATCAAACATGTTTTTGGACTGGGGAATTTTTACATAAAATTGAGACGCTCCTTATGGCGGTTTACAAAACTGTGGTTAACTGTTGTCTCCGGCAGGTATCATGTTCTATTTTTTCTGGTGTTTCGGATTCTGTGGTATCCACCTTATGGTGGGTATCCCTGTAGAGCTAGTTGGTATAGTTAGGCATGATGTCAGTTGGCATAACTATAACGTAGGTATGGCTTGCTTTGGCTATCTTTATTGATAGTTCAAAGGCTGAAGAACCTCTTCAAGATGAAGATTTTCCACACTCAGTCTTCTGCTGAGACGATTTAAAAGTTTTCATTCGGTAGTTCTTACTCCAGAGAATCTCAAAAAGATGCCAAAAGTTCACATAAAACAAAATCAACAGCGAATTCTCCATAAAATCAAGGGCCTCATGGCTATGCTGAATATAAAATTAAATCAATTTGGTTTATCTAAATACCAATCTCGTCAGTACATTAGGAAAGTTGACGAAACCCATAGAAATGAGATTCACTTATCCACCATAGTCCAAAAAGGGAATAAATGGAATTATCCAGACGATAATTATAGTTAACCTATAAAAGGTAACAAACCACTTTAAAACGCGTAGATACAATATTTTTATTAAAAACGACACAAAGCTTTTCGCCATTATAACAATAGCATCATCAGGTGTAATTGCGTTACATAGAACCAGCAATATATAAACAAGAGAAGTTCAAACGGTTTAAAATTACGGTTACAACAAAAAATTTTAAAATTACGTTTACAGTTTTTTTTTTTTTTTTTCATTTCTATATCATTTTCAGTATTTTTTTTTTTTTTTCTATGAGCACAACGCGTGCCATATTTTATGAAGTGATGCAGTATCCTTGGAGTTAATAACTTTATTGTACTTGATAATATTCACTGATTCTGTCATTAGCAGGTCTTGAAAGTCTCGAGGGGCTGAAATAACTTCGGACTGGGTCCACAGAGGAATAGCTTCAGGGTGCTCGTAAAGAAAGTCTACTAGAATTGAACTTTTTTTCTCTTTAACATTACGAATCTGTTCAGTAATTCTTGCTTTAAGTGTGCGACGTGTTTCGCCAATGTAGTAAAACAGTTCATCATTATATTTGATAGGGATTTTATAAACACCTCCAGTAGGTCTGTTGATATCGCTGTCATTAACAACTAAGTTTTTAATAGTACAGGGGGCGGAGAAAGGAATGCATAGATTAAATTTACGTAAAATAAAATGCTTAAATTTTTTTAATTCATTACAGAAAGGTAGACTATTGGTATATTTAATTTTAGGATTATGGTTAATACTAGTATTATTATAGATTTTATTTTTGACCCCATTGATTATTTTTAAAACAGTGTTTTTACTAAACCCAGCGTTAATACCTAAGTGAATAATTTTATTAATTCCTTTATTTTCGTTAAACTGAAAGGAAGTATAATTAATGGTACGAAAAATATAAGAGCGAAAAAAAAGCAATTCCCCTCTACTAAATTTACATTTGAATCTGAAGTTAACCGTACTCTTTCCTTTTTGGACTTAACTACTCACCGTAATGAAGATAACTCTACTATTTGGTTTGACGTGTATTACAAAGACTCTTTTATCCCTTTCCCCATACCTGTTTCATCCGCTCTTTAAAATAGCTTTTTTTCGCTCTTATATTAGGAATATATATATAGGGAATATATATATATATATATTTTTTTTTTTCCCTATAATCGTTTTATTAAAACCAACAACCTTTGAGCTTCGTTCTTATGATTATAAACATTTCTAATATATTATATTATATAGATTTATTTCATATTTATAAAATGGCTATTACCTTATTCCTATTCTAAAAATATATTTACGCTTCTTAAACAATAATATTAGTGGTCCGCGGGGTTTTAAAATATGAATTTGGTGGCCCGCAGGATTTTAAAATGGAAGGGGTCCGTAAAGTAAAAAAGTTTGATGACCGTTGGTCTAGACGAAACTGAATTGTTGATATACCGGAAGTAAAATAACATAGAATTCTTAGAGAAATAGTGGGGTTTTTATCACTGGTCGTTATAATTGGAAGTTTTTATAATGTGTGGTTGTTATAATGAGTCGACTGTATTCCATTTTTTACGACCAGAGTAAAATGGTTTAAAAAGGGATTCCGCCTGTTCAAATAAATGACACCCTACCCTTACATTCGTAGTAAATTTCAAACATTGAGCCAATTCTATTTGAAGAAATACAGGTAGCTATAATAATAATCAGAATTTATTTTTCTGATGCATTCATTACTTGTTTATGCATTTAAGCAGAAATATTTGGCCATATATTACTAAAATTAGATGTTACGAAAAAATAAATTTTTTTTCCTCGAAAATTTCTGTGTTTGGCCAAAGTTTTCGTATCTATATCACGTTAGGCCTACGAATATGCTAATTATCCCGGAATTAGTCGCCACAGTTGTAAGATATTAGGGGGAAATTTTTGGGGGGTTGTTTAAACGCGTATTTAATTAATAAATTCTACATGAATTTACAGTCAAACAGTTAATCATTCCGAGGCATTTATCAGAATATTCCTAAGTACTGCATAAAAAATTAGAAAAATCAAAATCTATGTTAACTGTCGCCGGTCTCCCTTATTTATTTAATTTATTTATTATTGTTATTATTATTTAAGTCTGCTTCTTCAACATTTTACTTTGTTCCCAACTTTTTTTTCTTTTTTTTTTTTTTTTTTTTTTTTTTCCAATTCATTCTGAGTACTTTATAATTAACAGATTAAAAAAAAAAACTAAAATAACTAAATTTGCCGTATTAAAAATTAAAAAATATATTGATGTTCATTTTTTATATTTGTTTTACAATTAATATTACAAGCATTAAGGATCTTTTTAATGCCGCACTCGAAAAATTCTTTAAAAAATCATCCATGGTTTTAAACGATGAGTTAATAACAAAGGATAAAAATAAAATAAAATAAAATAAAATAAACAGAGTTTGTAATATTTATATAATCACAATGAATGAGAAAAAAATAAATCCTAGCTGTCTGAAATTTTTTCTGGGATGTAAGATTGCTAAAGATTAGTATTCTCCTGTACCAAAAGATTTTAAAGAGTAGTCCTGGGGGAAATTAATGTCATTTAAAACGAGTGTATAAAATTCGGTGTAAAGCAATCTCCACTGAAACCTAAAAAATAAAAAAATAAAAAAAAAAAAAAAGAGAGAGAGAGAGACAGAAAGAAAGAAAGAAAGAAAAAGAAAATACCAAAACTTCATGTTTTTACATTAGACTCTAAAGTATTTCGCATTAAACAGTCGTTCCAAAGTAATTTTTGGCAGATAATTGTGGTATGCAGAATATGATTTCACATTTAATATTTTTATGTAATGATTTCTTCAAGGGAGCAAAAACGGGAATTTTGGTATTAGGTTTGTAGCAATAATCGTTTATCTACGATATAAATAATAATAATAATAAAATTATAATAATTATATGAAATAATTACATTCTGGTAGTAAATCAAGTACTATATCCGTACACGGGGAAAACTCATGAAGTTGACACTGACATTTTTTTAAATGTTTATTTATATGGGAGGGTTTTTTAGTTCTTTAAATGTTGTTAAAATAATCTAAAATAAAAAGAAATCACTTAGATTATAGAACAATTCAGATAAATTCATTTCATTTGAAAAAAAAATATATATATATATATAATAATAATAAATCCACAACATATTTTAAGATTTAATGTAAGAGATAAAAAGTACCTTACGACATATACTATATAAGAAGCCTATCAAATATAATCACGTAACATTATATTAATTTGCAGAAAATACTAGTTTTAAATTTGTTTCATTTTATAGTGAAAATATCTATTTCTACTCATAAAACTAGCATGATGTGGCCCCACATTACTTTCTTCCATATAATTTTACGCAGAATTCATTCAATGCAAATTATTTATTAAATTATTAATTTTTTCCATTATAAATAAAGATAATTTTTATTTGACAGAATTACATCACAAAATGCCGAAAGAAAGTCAAATTTTTGCCAATATCAAAAGAAATACGATTTTTTTTTTTTTTTTTTTTTTTTTTTAGCTTTTTTTTTTTTTCATTAAAAGGTAAAAAATTCTATAACTTTCTTTTAAAGTATCACAGATCTATAGTTCAACCATTCATTTTAAAGGTATTGACGAGAACTTTCGAAAGTCTTCCACATTGAAAATTTACTCCCTTCCCCTCCCCCAGGGGAGGAAGCGATGCTTCCACATGCACAATTTTTTTCCCTAGTTATCAATATAGTTTCCTATTATTATCAATAATTCATATTAATTTTACAATCCTACGTTTAAAATAACTCTCAAAATGTACATTTATATGAAATTTTGTCCTGTACTGTCATGTTAAAAATTAAGAAAAAATGCGATCACAGCGCCACCTGTTGAACAATTGTTCCACAAATCTAATCAGCACCAGTTTATGTCAGGTTTCAACAGAATACCAAATTTGGTCGAATTTCGTTCATTGGTTCGTGAGTTACCGCGTCCACAAAATTTGTGATACACAAACAGAGAGACACACACACAGACTGACACACACACAGACTGACACACAGACATTTTCTAAAAAAAGTCAAATCGTGTTCAGGACATCCTAAAACGTGTAAATCCATCGAAAACTGGAGAAATTAAATAAGCTAAAATAAAACAAATAAATAAAAATAAATATATATTTTTTAAGAGGTGCATTTTTTTTTTTTTTTTTTTTTTTTTTTTGTAAATGATAAAAATGCATGAAAGGAAGCGCTATTATTAAAATCTTTATATATATATATATAACAAAAAAAAAAAAAAAACAGGAGACTACACTTAATAATTTGTGCATCGAAATACGCCCTTCCCATAAGTTAATGACCTAAAGATAGTTTGTATTCATTTATTATGATAAACTAAATGTCACTGCTCGAATTGTCATTCGAGTTCGATAAACGAAAATGCGGTAATAAAGGAAATCATTTATTTTGTAAAACAGCAACTCCTTTTTAAAATAATAATAATAATATTAATAAAAAAATAAATAAATGAGAAAAAGAGAGAAAAGCTTGTGTAATCCTTGCTAATTAAAATATATATATGTAGACCAAAATAAATAAACAAAAATTGAAATAGCAGGTGAAAAAAAAAATTAAAAACTTTTAAAATTTAAAATGTTTAATTGACAAGTAATTAAAAAAATTGTGAAGTCATTAAACAGAAATTACATTATTGTAGAAGTCTTTTATCTTTATGATTGCTCAAATTTTGTTAACTTTTTGTTAGTTATGCTCTTCAACATTAATTTGCTTTTGAGAATTGTAATAACTTTTTTATTACTTGTGGCGAAAATATTTTAATCATAGAATGTAATAATTAACTAGTAAATACCCGTCAAAATTTGACGGATCATATGCATCTTAAATCTTCATGGCATAAAGTTTTAAACATCCCTATTTTAATATTCCGCATTGCTCTTAACCAGTTTAAAATCCACTGCTGTAATGAATTATTTTTTGGTTGGAGGGGAAGGGTGAATAAATTTCATGAAATTACAATATACAAAATTTAAGCGTACTTCGTATAATAAAAATAAAATCTGAAGATTTTTTTCTAATTTCACTCTAAATGTGACCAAAAGAACGTTTCGAGTAATTAAAAGAGAGACAGAATTTATAAATTATGGTAAGAATGGAGAAAGAAAGCACACATCAATATTCAATATTTTTCATATATATTATTTTAATTTGCTCGCATCGATAATATTCCATTCCAGTTACAATATGACAGTGGCGCCATCTGTAATCTGTCGATTAAAAAAATATATATATCATATTTTTATTTTTATTATTATTATTTTTAAATCATAAATTTATAAGGCAAAATAATTTAATTTAAAATAAATTTTAATAGTGTTTTTGTTTTCTTTATATTCTATAATTACAATTTATTTGCACTTAGATCATGCTACACAGGGCTCGAATAAATATTAATGCATTTAATACTTTAGCAAGTTAATTTGCTCGTTAAATTTTTAATAATAAATTATTCTATGCAGATTTTTACTCGTATAAAATATCAATATTTTTAAGGTTATTCTTTTTTATTTATTTTTTTTTTCTGTAATATAGTACAGAAAAAAATATAAGAGATCAATTTAAAATTAAATTAAAAAATAAATAAATAAATAAAATAAAATAAAACCTCCTTTGATTTTAAACATCTATCTTCATTTTTTTCTAAACAAAGTTTTCAACTGATAAAAGTTAACTTTTAAAGAACAATAAACTCCGACAATTTATTACTTTTAAAAGATTTTTTTTTCTTTTAAGAAATTGGAAAAAAAAATAATATTATGGATATTGTATGGTATGTTTATATGAAAAGAGATGGCGCCACAAAAACTCTAGAAATATTATCCTGCGTAAGAAAATTTTCGGTGAAATGAACATGCATATGATGATAGCCATGTATTCGTGAATTGCTTTGTTTTTAATATACTTCCTTGTAAAGTATGAATCAATGAATGTATCGTGTGAATTGTTTTTATTATTGAGCTTTAATCAGGCGTCTGCTGGCGTCGTCTACTCCAACTCTATGATCGATGGTCATATTGCACTGCATAAAGGGGAAGGGATATTTCCGTTCCTAATTGGTTCGAAATTTTCTCGCGCATGCCCAAATAGGGCGATTTTGGTCTTAAAGAAATACCCTTGTGTTTTAATATTATAGATACTTCTTTTCAAAATTATTTTTCTATAGGAAAAAAAAAAAAAAAGGCCGATTTCTTCAATATAAAAATGTTTGTTTCAAAAATTTTCGATTAAAAATAACTGTCAGAATTAAACTATCAACTTTTTTTTTTTTTTTTTTTTTTTTTTTTAACATTCAAAATTTGCATATTACATGTCATACAAAACATATAAATAAGTATGCAACTTTTTTGTCTTAAAATTAGCAAACATTTACAAAAGTTTTATAAAGATATTGCAGTAAAAACAAAAGATATCATATTTTTGAAACTAGAAATTCTTAATTTTACACTTCACGAAATTTTTTACTGTAAGAAGAATTTAAAGCTACGGGTAATCTTATAATAATAGCACATATAAGTTGTATATAACAAATACCGTCATTAAACCAGTTGATATAAAGGAATCAGACATATAATCATTTAGCGATTCATATTGTAAAGGTTCTAAAACGTCGTATGTCAAGCATTTCTTGAATACAGAACTACCAGAAAAAAGTGATATATATATACAGTGTGTCCCATAAGTCTGTAGACATTAAAAAAATTTATAACTATTGAATGAATTGATAGAATCAAACGCGGTTTCCGAAAAGTTCTTTTTTTTTTTTTTTTTTTTTTTTTTTTTTTTAAGGAGGAGGGGTAAAAAAAAAAAAATAATAATTAAGCTATTTATCGATAGAGGGCGCTGTGCGTGACCAGATCACACATTTTCAAGAAAAACTGTACTTATTCGCATGCAAATGTTTACAGGCATATAAATCCTGTTCTACTCACCGTCGTCACCGCAAATTACAGTTTGCAAACGAAACACTGTTAACAGCAGATTCAGTCGGCGGTTCTTACCTGAGGGAAAGCACCTTCACCAGTAACGCTTTATCCACCAAGTCAGCATCGCATACAAAACTTCATGTATGCACATATAGTAGGCAAAATAAGAAATAAACTGTTCTATTCGCAAAATTGTGCAATTTATAGGACTTTCATTTGCATATTTTTCTTTCGCGTCCGTGCAAAAATTTAACTATTTGTATAACTATCGTCGACAAAAAATTTAACTACATTTTTTTCTTTATAAAAAAAAAAAAAAAAAAAAAAAAACTCCTTACGAGAACGATTTTTTTCGCAAACTGCATTCAATTCTATCAATTCATTCAATAAATATGAATTTTTAAAATGTCTACAGACTTATGGCACACCCTGTATATACATATAAAGATCCATATATTCTATTGAACTAGCCTTATAAACATGGAAATAATTAACAATTTTTAAATAGACTTATTTTTTGCTTTTATATATGCCCTAGTCTGTTCGAAAATGAGTTGAATGTAGCTTGAATGTAATTTGTGTTTAATTATTTTCCAAACTTCGCAGAGAGCTTTCATAAAGTAATCGATTCAGTGGTGTTTGGTGGTTCAAAGCGTAGACTCCAAATATGCCTATTATACAAAGGGGAAAATATCGAGATCGACGAATATGCCGACCATTTTGCAACTTAAATAAACACAAGAACACTCCTTCTCATATTTATAAGGACACTCTATATTTTGAAATAACTAATGTAAAAATAATTGTGAACAAGATTATACTAAGTGCACTTACTATATCTAGTATTTTAAAAACCAAAACTGCTATAAGTTTTTTAATATGAAACATAAATTAATAAAATATAATGCGAAGTATTTTTTTCTCCACGTTTTTAGATGTTCATAATTATAGGGACAATCAAGATTTTTTCGTTTTATTTAACTTACTAGCGGATACATTACAGTTGACATGTATTATGACAGTTGACATGTACATGTAGTATGACCAGAATTTGTTAACTACTGGGCTAGATTAATTCATATATAAGCCTTCAAATTTTCTTGGACGGACATTACTGATAATTCCTCGAAAAAAAGAACGTTGGTGTAGTGAAGTGTGATAAATGTGTTTTTTAAGTGGAAGGATAATTTCAATCCGCCGAATTTCTAATGAAATTCGAAGATCTAAAATTGCTGAAGGAAATGTGATCAAACGTTGAACTGCTGGTTCGATAGGAGAGAGATCTGATGCAAAATCAGAGTTGTTTTACAGAGATCGAAGACTCATATAATTCATCTTACTGTTCGTCTCATAATGACTGCTGCTGAATTTGTTCTTAATTTGTAACGAGAGGTTGGGGTTCACATGTATGAATGTTTAAAATAATCTATATAAATAAAGAGAAGTGTCTGTGTGTGTGTGTGTGTGTGTGTGTGTGTGTGTGTGTGTGTGTGTGTGTGTGTATCTGCGCTCTGGTGCTCACACTACTGATCGCAGAGCCTCCAAATTTGGCATACAGGTACCTGGGACCCTGCAGGTGTGCCCCTCATCGAGATTTTTTCGAATTTCGAATTTGAATTTTTTTAATTAATGTTTTTTCGAATTTAAATATTAACTTCAATGTTTCATTTTTCAGAAATTTCTTTCGTTTCAAAAGTCTGCGTATCTTAGCAACGGCTATTAAACTATTTTTTTATTTAAATTCATTTGAGGAAGAAATCTTTTTTATTATATTTATTGAAATCAAATAGTTATACACATACAGTAGAAAAATTAAACATATTAAATATTTAGATTTTAGGATATAGGTACCTGGGACCCTGCAGGTTTGCACCTCATCAAGATTTTTTCGAATTTCGAATTTGAATTTTTTAAATTAATGTTTTTCCGATTTTAAATATTGGCTTCTTTGTTTCATTTTTCATAGATTTATTATTTTGCTTCGATCGTCTGCGTATCATAGCAACGACTATCCGCGATTGTAATGAAATGCTCGCCCTCTGGTGGGCTAAGGTGAAATTACAATAAACGTGGTTTAATTCGAATTCCATACATCCGCCATTGCTTGCCGATATTTAGTTTCACATATATTTATTGAATAAAAATGAATAAATACGGTAAAAAAGATAACACATACTGTTGTGTGCTACAATCTAACTCCAAAGGATCAAGAAATCCAGAATTGAGCTTCCATTTACTTCCAAATGGCACATTTAAAATTTCAGTTGCTTCGGCTAATGGAAGTAAAGAATTAATCAGATGATTTGAAACTAATATTTGTTCAACTTCAGTTAAAAATCTACTTCCGATCGAACTTTGAATAAACTGAAGTATTTTTTCCAAAAGCAATCAATTTTCCATGATGTAATGGCGGAGAAATTATAGTACGAATGTTGAGTAGAATAACAAAGAACACTAATGGAACACACGTGTCTATAATGTTTACTAACAACTGCAGTGTTGAGAAAGCGCCATCTATCGATCATTACAATCGCGGATTGCTCAACTTATTTTTATTTAATACATTCATTTGAAGGCGATTTTTTTTTTTTTTTTTTTTTTTTTTTTATGTATTTATTGAAAATAAAATCGTAATGCAGTAGAAAAAATTAAGTATAATTAGTTTTAAATTTTAAAACGTATTTATAACAGTTATGTTTAATTTTTTATAGTAGAACAACTTCTTATTTTTCATTTTTTAATTAATTCCTTTAAAAGAAAAAAACTTTTATTCATCAATTTTTTTTATTATTATTTACAGTATTTATCGGGAAAAATGGTAGTATATGCATAGTAAAAAGGATTAAAATGATTAACATTTATTTCTATATATATATTTTAAATCTACATTTTATTTTATTTTATTACATTGATCGGAATTAAATCGTAATATAGTGTAAATAGCATGGGCTATAAAATACATGTTTCAAAACTGAAATATTTAATAGATGCTGAGATACAGTCATCTTTAAAATCGTAGTTCTTAAATAGTAACAGATCCCCCCTGTCATCGAAAAATATCCAGATTGAAGAGTTTCGGGAAAGATCTTTCTGTCGGCATGGGAAACCTAGATCTGATGCAGTGCGGGTGGGAAAAGAGCTGCCGTTGACAGCGGGTCCCGAAGCGAGTTTTGGGTCAATTTCAGTTTCTTTTCTTTCTTTTTTTTAAGCTTTTGTCTATAATGTGATATAAAAAATAAATATTAATTCAATTCTTTCAAAAATTCATTTAAATATAGTGACCAGCGAAGCGGGCGTAGCCTGCTAGTTAATAATATGTTAAAATGAATAAAAAACCTAAAGTAATCAATATGCATTTAATGGGGGAAAGAACGTCTGTGTTAAAGTTGAATAAAAACAATATTAAATGGTAAGAGGTTGCATTTTTGGATGAAAAACATTTTATTCTTGATTAACCAAATGGTTTTAACAGTTACTGGCACGATTTGAAGATAGTGAAAGACAGAACAGATTTTTCAAAGGCAGATTTGAATCGGGCATTTTAAAGGTGGATCTATGGTGCTCTGGGGAGCTGTTTCTACTGATGGTAGAATAAATTTAGTAATTTTTTCTATTAATATGAACTTTAAGGGAATATCCGCAAATTTTAAACGTTGAATTCTCAAACTTTTGTTAGATTTTGGGGGGTAATAGTATTTTTTTCAACAAGACTTAAATTTTTGCTCTACTTCTAGAGCAATAGGAAATAGTTTGAAGAAAGAAACTTCTGTATTATTGCTTTTCCCGTGGCCTAAAAGTTGAAAAAAAAACTTAACTTATCATCTTAGAAAAGTGCATGCAAGTGGAAAGCAATTTTAAACAGTTTAAATGTATTCAGAATATCATCTATTCTGTATGAAATGGTATTGAAACTGAATATTAATATATATATATATATATATATATATACCAGAGAGAATGTCTGACTGTTTCACCGTAAAAGGAGGCTCCATAAAATATTAATTTAAAGAATAACTGAAAAAAAATTACTAACATTCGAGCTGTCCTTATAATTGCGAACACCTGAAAAATCATCTTTTTGACCGTATTTAAAGTTTTATAAGATAGAAAAACGACAAAACTTTTTAAATATAGTCTATTAATGAAATTCAAATTAATACAAAATATATTTGTTTAAATAATAGTGTTCAGTGTTTAGTTAATATGGAAAAACGGTTGTCCTTATAATTATGAGAACCAGTGTAGATTTTTTTTTTTTTTTTTTTTTTTTTTTGGCACAGCTCTAGCACAAAACGTCTTTCATGCGTCTGTGTTCTATGCTTTTGATAATCGTATGTCCACGAAGATAGAAATTTATTCATGGGTATATATTCTTCAAAATCTTATTCAAGTAAAAATTGCTGCTTGTCTTGATTTCTTGCTTAATGAAAACGGGTTCGCTATTAGTACTAGCAAATTGCGGTTCCCTAAAACATCACTATTCTACGATGACCACTTCTTTTAACAATCTAGTCGCTTTTATGAACAGGAGAGATTTCCACGGAAAACATGAGGTTACATACGTCGAATCAAAACGGACCCTATTGTAAATAATTTCTCATGAAAGAAGACGATTCATTTGTAATGGTCCGACTTGAATCTTTTGAGAAATTTGTTGCATTTTGAAAGTAATTTCTTCGAGTACGTGACAAAGGCAGCTCTAGCACAGAATCTAATGTGCATAACTTCATATACATGTGTAAGTAGTTGCATTTTGATATAAATTAATGCCTATAGACTTAAGCTCTCTTCAAACACTGGCAACGATGCAGAGCTTCAAAAGTCATAAATTATACATTGTCCGAAAATGACCCTTGAAATCTTGCACATGTTTACAATGAAGGATATTACTTTTTATTGCTCTTTTACAAAAGAGAGCCAAGTTCACCATGCAATCATCGTAGTAGGAGGTTTGTCACAGGAGGAAACCTCTCTCCAGCTTCGCGACAACCCAAATCACACATGAAAGAAATATCAATGGAGCCGCACTTGCCGCTTTGCAAGTTTCCATAGTTTGAAGGCAGCTTTATGTTACAAATTCATTTACAGCTGATGCTGTCATTACATTTTTCATAACTTTTAAAATAGCAGTATAAAACAATATTTCGTATACATACGCACAATGAGAATTATTTTTAATGAGTCATTGTTAAATTAAAAAATATATTTATATATTTCTAATAATTAAATGAATTATTTATAATATTTAGCTGTGAAAAAATTAATCTCGATGTGACGTAAATTTTCAATATGAGTGTTTTTCAAAATAATTCGTCAATACCTTTAAAACGAATTATTGTACCAAAGACATATGATAATTAAAAAATATATATATTAAATTTTTCATACAAGAAATTAAATAAAAGCATTTACTCAGATGTTGCCTTTATGGCATAAAATTGACTTATTTTCGATAGTTTGAGTTATATTTCTAAGAGATGAAAATCGTCCGCACTAATCGTATAAAAATAATCTTTTAATAAAAATCAATTTAAATAATAATCAAATAATTTGCACTGCGTAAATTTGTATAGGAAAATATAAAGAAAGTCTTGGGATTGCCACAGCATACTAGTTTCAATGAGGCATCGTTTCACAGTTGAAAAGTGTAAAAGTTTAAGCAATAAAAAGTTAAAACACATTCAAAATAAAAAAATATATATATATATTAGTATTATTTTAATATTATTTTATCTAACATAGACTTTTATTAATTGAATAAAAAATTCTGAATTATGGATTCTCAGATGCAGTTAATAATCAATATAGGAGGTTATATTGATAATATTAAATTTAGAAACTCCTCTAGCAAGTAAGAACCTATTTATCTTTAAAACATATATATATATATATATATATATATATATACTAACATACTAAAATTAATTTAGTTTCTTTACAGCGCATATTTATACCAACTTATCTAAAGTTAATAGGTTTATGCAAATTGAGTTTCGAAATTTAAGCAGCTTACATGGGATAAGCAACCTAATCAAAGATATCCTATTCTCTTTAGACAGCGTCTGTTGCAAAACACAGTTGTTTCGCTATTTAAATATATGAAATGAGCATGCATTCTAATTAAGGATTTCTTTTTTAATTCTATCCGCCAGGATATTTTTCTTTTAGGATTGCCTTTTCTGCTTTTAAAATCGAAGGATATATTTTGGTTTTGTTTTTCAAATTTAATTACTAAAACACAAATAGCAGCTTTCTTATGTTAATTAAAATTTAAATAATGATCCAGAAATTATTTTGAATGGTGTTATCTGCTACACCAGAAACATTTGTTTGGAAGTAAATTTATTCAGTAAGTTTTTCTTAGCGAAAGAAAATATGTAATATTTTGAAACTTGGAATGGCAGCATGTTTAAGAATAACTCTTAAAACAAATATATTCCATGAATAATTAAGGTTCCTGTTTCTCTTTAAGCACTGAGTGATATGCTTTCATTATTTTGTTGCATATGAATTGCATTGTTCCATGGTGTAAATTTCTTTTTAATTGAACATTCAAAAGTAACAAATAGAAAATTAAAATTTTGCATTTATCAAATCAGTATGAAAATGATAAGCGGGAAAATTCCTATTAAAATAACATTATTTTCAAGTGTTGTTATTACAATGTTTGTTCTATACAATGGAGCAAATGTTTATCACAATATTATACATTCATATGAATATTTTAAATTTCTTCTCTTAAGTATAGAAGAGATAATTTAAATTTTTAAAAGAATTATGAAGTACACATTGAAATTTGAACTATTATAAATAAATCAATTTATGTTATAGATTACGTGACACTGAAAATGCAACACCAAGAAGGAGTGGCCAGAAAATTATGCAAATTTCAAGGTAGACACACCTCATCGATCACCAAATTATGTGAATGGTGTGAATGATGTAAAATGCGCAGCTCTCTAACGCACTTTGAATAAGATATACGGGAAGGAACCTGCTGAATGTTCAATATTCGTCCTGTTATCTTTGCTAGGGAAATCATCGTAGAAATTTTGTTCTTCTGTCAGAAGACACATTTAATAGCACGGAATGCCAGGCCGTCGTCAATGGAGATAGTTTTAACAGACAGGCGATTTTACGAGCGACACGGTGATCGGACTGAGAAGGGCAGGTTGGTTTTTAAGGCAAATCTCATCTGATAAACACCTGGACGCGTTCACAGTGCACTGGCTGGGGCAAAGATGGTCGGAACAAGGAAATTTGGCAAGTTTGAGGTGTGACAGTGCAGCCAGAGTAAAGTCAGCACGCGTGGATCGACGCATCAGCCGACAAGCGGTGGCGGAAACTCAAGCCACTTCTACCTCCATTCTTCAGCATGTTCAAGACACCCTGGATGTGTTGTATACTCAGTAGCACATCCATTAAGTATTACGTGTATTTAGCGCTAATATTATATTATTCAATGTAAATAGTCTTTTCAATTAAATGATAGAAATTTCATATTACAGGTTAATAAATAAAAATAATTCTTCTTACCTGTAATTCACTTTCTGGCTGTAATTCACTTTCTGGCATCCGATCAATATACTTGGTTTTCATGTTCTTAACCTATTCTAAGTTACTTCTGGATTATGAGACCAATCGTCTTTAATAAAAACTCAGAATAATGAAATATATCTTCATGTCTTCCTTTTTTTTTTTTTTTTTTTTTAATGGATTATTATTACATAAGAATAAATAAAAAAAAAATTTACATAAACGGAGCAAGCTACAATAGCTCCGCTTAGATTGATTGC